>VOQJ01032930.1:17986-33293 GCA_015052665.1 Apistogramma diplotaenia | reverse complement strand
ATGGGGAGATGGAGGTGGAGGGTGAGGTCTGCTGGAGCTGACTGTGTGGGCTTATCTGCAGGAAGCTTAAACTTAAAAAGAAATGATGTCATCATTTTCCAAAGGTCTAAACAGATCTCCCATTATCCCGCTCCTTATCCCTGTTCCAGCGTGCGTGAGAGGCTCTCTGATGTATCCCACAATGCATTACCACACAATAATTATGTAACTCTGAGAGTAATCAAAGCAGACGTGATGTATGCGGAGCTGAATCATTTATAGCAAGTCATTTCCAAGCATCTACAAGATAACTTAGAGAGCCTAAAGAACCAGCAGCTGCCTGTGAGGTAAAAACATATCAACACTCTGTGTAACACGTTTTTGAAAGTTAACAGTTTAATACATGTAGATATATGTGTGTGCATAAAAAGCTTAGGTTGAAAGCTGCAAAAGTTTAACGTGTGTACATTAAAACATGTAAAAGTGCTTGTATGGTTCTTTTAGCCTGATTCAAAATGAGCAACTATGACAACAACCTCATCGTCATGCAGTCAGGTCCAGACTTTGTTGGACAGACTTTTTTCCCACCACAGTGGATTTTAACACAATAAACCAGCATGTGATTAAAGTGCAAACTTGGAGGTTTCAGTCAGAGGGTTCAAACAAAACCATTCCATCAGCTGTTTGGGAATTACAGATATTTGCATGCACATGGCTGACGGGCGGTTTCACGGCCAGGTGAGACCTGTTTCCTTCTGGTTTCATGACAAGCGAAGCAGACGTAATAATCTTTTAACTGTAATTTTAAGCACGAGGCCCACTGAGATATCAGTGTGAGGGAGGCCGACATTCAGCCAAAGGTCTGAAAGACCACAGAAGACAGCGGTTCTGATGAGATGATGCATCACAAACGCAGAATGACCCAAAGCGAACTGAAAAAGCAACTCAAGAGTTCCTCGAAGCAACAAAATGATCCGATGAGAACCTCACAGACTGAACTTAGTCACTGACTGCAACACATTTTCATCCAAGTACTGAAAAACAATACTTATATTTTAAAGTTTGTGTAGTATTTTTGAGCCTTTGTAAACGGTTGCTATAGTACTTTTGTTAAAGCTCTTGAATTAAAGCTGGAAGCCTGCACTTCCATCACATTTTGGTTGATTGATTTGAAACCCACGGTGGTGGTGGACGGAGGTGGAGTGTCTTTGTCCAGCACACGTGGCTCTAACTGCATACACACAGCAGAAACACATGGGCGAGTGTGACTGTGAGGACTTAAACACATCTCACACATGTGAGTGAAAACACTGTGGAAAGCTCCCTCATCAAAGGGCCATTTCACTTCTAAGCTTCTGCAGGCACTGAAGAAACAATGTTTCTCAATCAAATATGAGTCAAAGTCTTGTACTTTTGTGTGCTTTTCAACATGGAATAGTGCACTCTGCAGAGTGTCTTTGCCAACGTGATTTACATTTTAAACGTGCATCAGAATGCAAAGCTTGAGCAGTGTAGCGCTTTGGAATGATGACATTGGATTGAATTCTGTAATCTTGTTTTGCTTATTGCTCCTTGTGTGTCCTAATGGCTCGAGATAAATTTGCTTTGGTTCCAGCAGACTGAACGGAATAGTTTTCACTTTAAAAAGCCAACGTCTGTGGACTTGCGTCTGTGGACCGGTGTCTGTGGACTGGTGTCTGTGGACTGGTGTCTGTGGACTGGCGTCTGTGGACTGGTGCCTGTGGACTGGTGTCTGTGGACTTGTGTCTGTGGACTTGTGTCTGTGGACCGGTGCCTGTGGACTGGTGTCTGTGGACTGGTGTCTGTGGACTTGCGTCTGTGGACCGGTGCCTGTGGACTGGTGTCTGTGGACTTGTGTCTGTGGACTGGCGTCTGTGGACCGGTGTCTGTGGACTGGTGTCTGTGGACTTGTGTCTGTGGACCGGTGCCTGTGGATTTGTGCCTGTGGACTGGTGTCTGTGGACTGGTGTCTGTGGATTGCGTCTGTGGACCGGTGTCTGTGGACCGATGCCTGTGGATTTGTGTCTGTGGACTGGTGTCTGTGGACCGGTGTCTGTGGACTGGCGTCTGTGGACCGGTGTCTGTGGACCGATGCCTGTGGATTTGTGTCTGTGGACCGGTGTCTGTGGAGTGTCTGCGTGAAGGCTGTGAGATGATGAAACTCAGGGCTGTTTGGCATCTTCAGATTCACATGAATGTTACTTCTAACAGAGAAAAACACACAAAGCACATTTTTCCTCTCCTGAATTCCCGACTTTATTTCCCATGTTTTGTGGCTGCTATATTAATATTTAGTGCCTTAAAAAAAAAAGAACAATCCAGCATGTTCTATTGGAACCAAACTGTACTGCTGTCACACATTACTACGCAGGCTGAGCTGCGATCAGCTGTATTAACCCATGCTTGTAAACTCTTTGTTTTGTGCTTCAGATCAACTCTTTTCAAAGAAACTTGCTGCTTTTCTGCACATTTTCACTCTTGCCTTGTACATTATCATTTTTAAAGCCATTTAATTCTGACCTACGACTCCTTTAGGCATAACACACAACACATTCACATAACTTGGAAAAGAACCAATTAAAATTTTTACCTTCAGACGCCGTGTTTCCAGCAGCCTGTAGTTTAGCTTCTAATTGAATCTATGAAATATAACAGCACAGTTTGACGGGCATAAAAAGTTTGTTTGCACCAACAAGCCTATTTCCAGAGTCATTAGTCAAAAATATCTCAGCATGGTGTGAAGTATGCCCTCAAAAAAACCCTGAGGGAATGGATCAGTCATGGATTGGCCTCCCGAGAGGCCGGATCCCAACATTACTGAAGCAGTGAGGGATCATCCTGACAGAGAGCGGAACAACAAGCAGCCACCAAAGAAGAGCTTTGAGTTTCTGGAGAACTATTCTGGACTGAAAGTCATAGACCCTGTTATATGAATGCACTTATTGGACAATTGAATAATTGAAGAAAATGACGCCTTAAGTTTCTGTGCTGGTGCAGAATAAAGCAGCTTTGCCTGTGCCCTCTGTAACAGATTTAACCCGACTGCAATTCAGCTGAGCTAACTTCATTATCGAGTGATTTCAAATATATCTGAGCGCTGCAGCCCACCCGCTGCTCTCCTCTCAGACAGAGGGCATGCCTGCCTGCTCCATTCACATCACCATGCGCCGTTACAGACTCACAGACACTTAATATTTCCGCTGAGGATCCAGCCAATGCAAAACCGTCCATTGTGATGCGGTTAGCCTGGTTGGTCTTCTTTGCTTAATGAAGAACTCATCAATTATTCATGTTTAAAAACTGTTTTCGTTTTTTTCCAGGCCCCTGCTTTGTTTTGCATTCATGTATATGATGGGAAGGGAAAGAAACCTGAGGGATTCTTGGTGTTTTCTCTTTGGAACAGGCGCAGTGGAACGGCCTGACGGGACAAATACTGATCAACAAGACCGACGGTCTGAGGAAGGAATTTGATTTAGATGTCATCAGCCTAAAGGAGGACGGCTTGGAGAAGGTGACCTGTCTGAACCACGTCTGTCACGCTAATGCAGATTATTATACTACACAGCAAAGCAGAGCTGACTGCGTATTATTAATGAGCAAACAAAGCAACAGATATTCACTGCAACCCAATTTTCCCCCCAAATTTGCAGGAAAATGACTTGTTTTTAAAACATAATGAAGACTAACTTAATGAAATATGCATAAATCTTAAACGCGGTGTCCTAATTCTGCATTAAAAGGGAACTTTCTGAACTGTTTTGGCACACTGCTCTCTCAAAATAACTTGTAGCTGTCTCTTTAAGCTCGTCGGTGTGCGGATGCTTCTTTAATCACGGTGACAGTGCCGCTCTCAGTTTTGGCAGGTCATTAAGAAGCTGCTACCTGTTCATGCTATCATCACTACAGAGAATTTAAAGCCACGTTAACATAGAAATAAAAAGGCTGCCAGATGAATTATTTCCCACATTTGCCTCTTGTGCATCCGATCAAGTTAAAGCTGTGATTAAAATGCTCTCTCTTTATTATTTTTGCAAGACTAACACGGGTAACAACCGCCTGAATAAAGTGTGGAAAAAGGTCTGTACTTTAATGGAAGAAACCTGCTAATCTGCCACACCTGATGCTCTTTGTGATCTTTCCCCTTTTCCTTAAAGGTTCAGATTGTCCTTGTGGGAAGAAATGTTCTGCATTTCTCTCAGTAACATTTCAGGTTTCACAACATTTTGTTTTTTCCTCCTCTGTAATTTTCCATTTTAATTTTTCTACCTCCCCCCCCCCTTATTTTCCTCCGTTGTGTCACCCAGGTAACAAACTGTCTGATGTGCAGTCAGTGTGGTTATTTGGATATTTTATTTGTCACAGATTGGTTTGTGGAACTCCCAAACAGGCCTTAATTTATCCGAAATTAACAAGGACTCATCCACAAACGTAACCGACTCGATGGCCAACAGGACCCTCATTGTCACTACTATCCTGGTATGAACACTATCAGCGAGCTTTTCATTTGAGATGCCTTTGTATCAAATATTGTAATACATAAGCCTCTGAACCCTTTGTGTCTTTTACCAGGAAAATCCTTATGTCATGTATAAGAAATCTGACAAGCCGCTCTATGGAAACGACCGCTTCGAGGGTTACTGCCTCGACCTGCTCAAGGAGCTCTCCAACATCCTGGGCTTCTCTTACGAAGTGAAGCTGGTGTCAGATGGCAAATACGGAGCTCAGAATGACAAGGGCGAGTGGAACGGCATGGTGCGGGAACTCATCGATCACGTGAGTACTGATCGGTCAGCCTTACTGTGAAAGAGAGCGTCTCCCAGCAGCTGACGGAGATTTTTATCCCCACCAGGTGGCTGACCTCGCGGTGGCGCCTCTCACCATCACATACGTCAGGGAAAAGGTCATCGACTTCTCCAAGCCGTTCATGACGCTGGGCATCAGCATCCTCTACCACAAACCGAACGGCACCAACCCAGGAGTGTTCTCCTTCCTCAACCCCCTCTCGCCGGACATCTGGATGTACGTGCTGTTGGCGTGTCTCGGCGTCAGCTGTGTGCTGTTTGTCATCGCCAGGTAAGGATCTGTGGAAAAAAAAATATCAATTTGCACAGATCATCTTTAATTTGTAACATATTTGCTGCATCTGATGTAGTAGTCACTCACTATTTTGACTGGTGGTATTTTGACCTTTAGGTTCACTCCCTATGAGTGGTACAACCCTCACCCCTGCAACCCCGACTCAGATGTGGTTGAAAACAACTTCACCCTAATAAACAGCGTCTGGTTTGGAGTCGGAGCTCTCATGCAGCAAGGTAGGCCTCTTCCTCTTCCTCTCCCAGCTGAAGGTCTTCTTCGGTTAGAAGAAAGCACCTTTTTTAAATAAAACAGAGCTTGCAGTTATTTTCACGGTGATGTATTTAATTAAGGCTCAGTAATGCGACTTGTATTGTTACATCACAGGATCCGAACTGATGCCGAAGGCTCTTTCTACGAGGATAGTTGGTGGAATCTGGTGGTTCTTTACCTTGATCATAATCTCTTCGTACACTGCCAACTTGGCTGCCTTCCTCACCGTGGAAAGAATGGACTCGCCAATCGACTCGGCGGATGATTTGGCCAAGCAGACCAAAATAGAGTACGGCGCTGTGAGAGACGGCTCCACCATGACCTTCTTTAAGGTAACCATCTCTCAACTGTGGGGGAGGAATGCAAATGAGAACACTGCTTTTGGTTCTGATTAGCCTGACGAGTTTCACCCTTGAGCCAGCAGTCTTCAGTCGTGACCGGTTGGTAGAAAATGTATTTGGTTTGGAAAAAGGGGGAAGGGTTAAAGGTTAGCGTCTTGGAAATTTCTCCATATATTAGTTCAAGAAGAGGGAAACAGTTCCATAAATTATTTTGCCTGTAGCACATTCAGCAGGTTTTCCAAATCTATGATGAAAATCGAATCGCAACCAGCCGACTCTGCAAATATAGCTTAGTTTTAAATATCAGCGACAGGTGCCAAAGGCGTACAAACACTTCCTTTTGCCTAAAATTCAGTGTTGGAGTTAGCAGTCCTGAGCATGGCTTTAATCTTCCACAAATGCTGATTTTGATTCAACAGAAGTCTAAAATCTCCACTTATGAGAAAATGTGGGCATTCATGAGCAGCAGGAAAAACACGGCACTGGTGAAAAACAACCGCGAGGGCATCCAGAGAGTCCTCACCACAGACTACGCCCTTTTGATGGAGTCGACCAGCATCGAGTACATCAGCCAGCGCAACTGCAACCTCACGCAGATCGGAGGCCTGATAGATTCGAAGGGCTACGGTGTGGGAACCCCAATTGGTAAGAGCAATGACTCTATAACACGGGTCCTCAATCCCAGTCCTCGAGGGCCGGTGTTCTGCAGGTTTTGGATGCAACCCTGCTTCAACACACCTGAATCAAATGGCTGAATCACCTCCTCAGTATGCAGTTAAGGTCTCCAGAGTCCTGCTAATTGACTCAGGTGTGTTGAAGCAGGGTTGCATCCAAAACCTGCAGGACACCGGCCCTCGAGGACTGGGATTGAGGACCCCTGCTCTATAATAACGGTAATAACCAAGAAATCCTCCCCTGTGAGAAACCTAAACATCATGCCGCTGTAATTCTAGGCTCCCCTTACCGAGACAAGGTCACCATCGCTATCCTGCAGCTCCAAGAAGAAGGAAAGCTGCACATGATGAAGGAGAAATGGTGGAGAGGGAATGGCTGCCCGGAAGAGGACAGCAAAGAGGCCAGTGCCCTGGGCGTGGAGAACATAGGGGGGATTTTTATCGTGCTGGCGGCTGGACTCGTCCTCTCGGTTTTCGTAGCAATCGGAGAGTTTATTTACAAATCCAGGAAAAACTTGGACATTGAGGAGGTGAGCGTGGGCCAGTGCGAATGGCACAACAAGTATTAACGAAGACTCCTCTGAACGCACCGCGTTTCTGTTGTCGTCGTCTTCACAGGACTGCAGCAAATCACTGGGCCAATACAGACTGAATGTGTCGAACTGCACTGTTACAATCAAACACGTTTTTAAGGCGAAGTTTTGTGTTTTCAGTAGTTTTTATTAGAGCATCAAACATTTTAGTCTCGGTGGGAAGAATAGGTTAGAAACCCTTTTTATGATGACAGATTGTTGTTGACTTCTGACATTGTGACTCTCGACCATCTTGGCCTTGCTCTTTTTTTCTTTTGCAAAAACATTGTAACATTATTCGGTGTGAAAGAAATGTCCATGCCACGGTGTTATAGGTGAGCGATGGCGAGTGGCAGTCATTTTCATATTTACAGCGCACAGCAACGTTGACATCACTGCACTACTCATCCGTTTTCTATATAATCCTGTATTTCAAAACTTACTGATTTATTTGACAGTTTCTAATATGTTTATGAGTGAGTCCTCCCCCGACATTTTATTCATCAAGTTGCTTACTGTCTGTTTTTTCTTTTTGTATCATAAGAAGTTTATGAACTGCATGTATAAGTCGTGTCATGTTGGAACTGTTTCAGAATGACTAAAATTACGTGAGAACATTACATCCTCTAACCTTTACTTTTCCACTGTTTTGCTTTTGATCGCTCCTCGAACCGTCACGCACGGCCTTTTCCTTCCCCGGATCGGGCCGAAGTGAAACGCCTCTGACTCGATCCTGGGGAGATCCAAAGCCTCGTAACTCTGATGTGACTTTTATATTGCAGCTGTCTCATATTTCACATTTGATTGGGATGATTTCAGTCTGTCGTTTCTCAGAAACGGCTTTCATGAGATGCATTTACGCACCGTATCAAAGAAGAGAGGTTGTGAGTGACCTCGGGATTTTTGGCTTCTGGTTTTGAACTGCACTATAAAAAAACTACTTCTATATCTCACACACACACACACGTTCACCATGGGGGTAAAGCGGTGTCTGAATCGTGCATTTAAAACCATTAGCTCAAATGTATTACAAAGAATGTAAAGGACAGACATGCAGCCTCTGCACTGAAGGTTAAAGGGCTTCATCACATGGGCTGATATGATCCCCGATTCACCTTTCTCTTTGCCCGCCTTCACCTGTTTCCCCTCACTAAGGCACAGCTCATCAGGTCGTTATAAAGAGCCTTTAAACATTCCTGGTTTAAAATTAGCAGAGTCCTGTCACACAGGTTTAAGAATCCTGCAAGTGTAATTATTCTTGGCTGAAATCTGACAGGTGGCAGGAGTCCTGCTTGCATGCGTTGCAGGATTAGTGTCACCTTTAGGATGATGGAGCAGGAATAGTTACAGCTCTGAATAAGGACGATCATTAGCTCCGTTTAGATGCTCGACACTGTCTGTGCCTCTTCAGGAGAAACAACAGTTGGCAATCTCTTGTGTTGCTAAACATTATTGACCAACTATATTTAGATATGAAAACTTACCTACTTACTTTTTGATGGAGAAATGTAGAGGTGGTCAGAAGTGATCTAGAGAAAACATGTGATTGGGTACCAAGAGTGGAGCTGTGGCACTGAAAGTCAAGAGGGGCAGTGAAGCATGTTGGAGTGATGATGGAGTGATGATGGAGTGATGAGGTCAGACTGGACTGTGATGTTTGCAGATGACACTGTGATGTGCTGTCAGTGTAGAGATCAGATGGAAGAGAGCCTGAAGAGGTGCCAGTTAAATACCTGGGGTAATTATAAATCTCTAGATAACGACTTCATATAAATGAATATATGAACTGCCCATAATGCAGAGATTTAAAACACCAGCATAACTGCTCTAACTGAAACTGTTAAGATGAAATGGTCATATTTGAACTAGAATTGTGGTTTTAATTGTAACATTCATAGTTCAGAATGTTTTTAGGTGAATTAACCAAAAAGAGAGAAAAAGTATCCACGTAACATGAAAAATGATACAAATATTCTTGCTGTCTGTTACTTAAAATACACCCTGGAAACCTGTTTTGCACTGTTATAAGATCTCAAAGCTGCTGTGTTTGCTCAGAGGGCCGTGGATTTTTTTCAGCACTGCCAGGCTGCAAAAACGACTCAGTGCTGAATCTCTCACAACAGCGGTGTTAATTAAAAAGCAGCGTACTTGGCAGAATCGCAGGCATCATTTTCTGCTTTTCTAACTCGGCTTTTGACACTGATAAATTGTGACAATTTCCCCACCGCTGCTTAGACGATGTGGCTTCTTTGAGAGATTTCGTCCTCAAATGCTCTCTCTCGTGCTTAATGTTCTAAAGTCAACGCAGGGAGGATTGTTAGGGTGTGAAAACAAGTGTGACTGTAATCTGTCACTGTACAACCAGCTGTTGATCTGAAGGCTGCAGACCGGGCTGCTAGCTAGCTGGGGCCAGCGTGTCCCCCCGTTTCTGTCATTTCTCGGAGATTACAGTATTGTGATCCGCATTCATATAATCCTATCAATGGGATACAGTGCCCTTCTCTCCACTACCCCCAAAATGAAGTCCATCACTTCGGCATGTAATCAGTTAGGAGACGGTCGCTTGTGAGGCTTGTGTGGTGCTGCAAGAAGGTCGCAGGCCTCATGCAGGAATGAATTATACAAGAATTTTGAATTCACAAGCAGAAGTCAGCGTCTCTATTACAGAAACACTGACGTTTGAGGGCATAAAAACACCTGAATAGCCAGTTTTTCTTTAACATTTTTGCCGCGTTTGTCTCAGAAGGAAAATGGATTATGAGCGTCATATTTGCAAACACAGTCCTGCGGCTGAGCTGTTGGCGTTCCCTCCTCAGCAGATAAAATTCGCGTCCGTGCCGTAAAGGAAGCTAACTTCCAGATGCTTTCATTTCTAATCTTCTTTTTCTCCCCTTTGCCTCCTATTTCCTAATCCTTGCTCCCCAAGTGTGGAACGACTCCACTGTTGAGAGGATAATGACTGGAATCATTATATAAAAGCGACATAAAAACTTGCAACAATAAAAAAAATAAAGGATTATGAATAGATTGACAGCGATCTAAGCCAATTTAAACGTTCTCTTTGATTAAAAAAATGTGATTAAGAGAGAGAAAACAAAAAAACATCCAGACATTTAGGGCAAAAAAAAGAAATATAGGCTGTGACACAGAAGATGTATCAAGACAGATACAGAGGTCAAGGGGGCTTTGCATTAATCTCACATTATGACAGTTTAAGGTTTTTGGTATTCTGATGAATTCCAGGATTGGGCTTTAACTGCTTTCATTTTGTTTGCTGGTCTTTAATCTTCTAACCCTGCGTTCTTAATCAGAACTCGGAGCAGGTTTGTAATCTCGCATGAATGAGGCCGCGGATTACGGGCCTCTGACCTTGCCATGCCTCGCAGCTGCTTCCTCCTCAAATCAAGTATTTCGTCCCGTGTAGCTCGCAAAAGAGGATCATTTCGGTCTCGCACTACAATGCTGTAAATTCTGAACTGTATATAAAAGACACAAACACTGCGGGGACAATCCCGGTTTTTAAGATGGAAATTCATAAATAGGTGCTTGTAGTGCTTTGGGTGTTTGAAGGTGATACTCGTGTTGACATGCATCAAATTGGGGATTTGGTATAGGAGCATCATTCCAGCCCACGGAGATCATATCTGTAGCATTATAATCATCTAATCATTTTGCTTTTTAGATGCAAGAGCGGTCGTGGAGCTCAGAGTCGCATGTTTGTGCGCGGAGCTGCTTTTCAAAGGCAGCTTGCAGTGTTACGAGCTGCTTCGCGGCTGCTCGTGTAATTACCACTTTAACCTTGAGGATCGTGTTGCGGGGAAAACAAAAATAAGATTGCTTTTCCTTTCATTGTCCCCCAAGTGCTACAGTAGTTATTTCAAAGGACACAAAATAATAATTCACATCAGAAGACAAAAACATCTTGACAAAATTGCTTCCTCAACCCTACAAGACCTTGCTGAAGTGGTGTTCCTGTTCTGTTTGTTTGATCACGTTTGATGTGAGACCCTCTCCAGCCTGTGATGGAGGAGCAGCACTCAGACCAGCGTCAGCTCATATTATTGCTTTGTCAAGTCCCGAAATTTTAAACCTTAACAAATGCATAACCTTATTTTTCTTTGGCAGCCTGCCGCACAAACAAGCAACAGTACAATTAATTACTAGACCTCGCTAAATGTTGCTGCTCACAGATGGATCTTGGAAGAGGCTGTGTCATCGCAATCAATTTTACCTAAAAGAACAAGAGGGGAAATAATAGTACATGATGGGCGATCAGTAACAGGCAGCTTTGACTTAAGATGACCTACAAATTCACCCGTGTGCTGAAAACACAGCAAATGGAGGGATCACTGTAATGCAAGAGAGGAGAGGGTCACGATGATGTGAAGAACTACAAACAGATCCGGATCAACAGCTGTAAGTGAAAGGTCGCTGGGCGGCACATTGATGCACCGACACCTGAAGTGTGTCATTCAGAGCCAACAATCAATATCTGTGGGATTATTGATAGCAAGAGTGCAGCTGGATTAATTATTGTTATGACTTCAGCCTGTGTGAGACAACAGCTTCCGTCAGGTTTAATGACTCTGCAGCTTCCTGCTTCTGCCCACGAGGCAACAATGTTACAGGTCACATTTCACGAGATGCATTTTTAAAAATAAAACAAACAAAATTAATTATGAAAGTCCATGCAAATTTATTTCTATTAAAAGAGAAACATTTTAATAGTTTACAAAGAATACACACACACATGTGATTTCTTAGTGAGTCGTGCGTGAGCATCTTTGTTGCACACTAATTCAGCCTGAACAGCTGGATCACAGGAACAGCTGTTAGATATGCAACACGTTTTTTAAATTTCCTGTCGGCAGATTCCCGGGGTACCTTTGCTCCTCACAGTGCTAAGGTCATTTATCAGCCTCGGTCTAAATCTGCCTTTAATTTCAGTCCTTATTAGTCTTCCCTACAGCCTGGCTAATGATCGCCAGCAAAGCCACTGCAGATGTACTTAATCTCTAGACAACTATGTTACGTGTTTTGTTTTTAGATATGAACTTATGAACCAGTTTGGTTTTTTAGATTAGAGGAAAAAAAAATCAGGAAAAGTTCATCCTGTGAGAACAAGTTAAATGTTTTGCATTGCCTATAAAACACACTATAGTTACAGTACATTATTCCTTTTTACCAGTTTTCTTATCGGGGTTTCGTTTTGGTTTATCGTGATCACAGATATCAGGAGATTGCATATTTTTCTTTGAAGCGGGGGAACAGAATAAAAGGTCCATCTGAGCCAGGAAGAACCCGTCACACTCTTCTCCTCAGGAAGTGTCACATCTGGTGACGAAGAGCTATGCTCCCACCTACTGGCCAAACTCTGACACTGCCCATCAGAGACCGGAACAGCTCCCACTTTAAGTTGAAAGAAAACACTGAAGGGTACCAAAGTGCTGTTTATTTCAATCTGTGATCCTTAAAAGCATTTAATAAAAATACTGAACATGCAGCCGGAGTTAAAAGTAACATAATGCCATCGGCGGTAGCTCGGGGTTAGTGTGCGACAGTGCTTGAAACAAGCATATTCAAAAAGAATGCTGTTATTTTTCTGAATCCATATTATACAATTGCATAAGGCACATTTTGCATAAAATGAAATTGTTTCCTATGTTCCCTTGTAACATAAGATATTAGAGTCAATCCTTTAATTTCAGGAAAGGTTAACAAACAAATGCAAAAATTAGTATTCAAATAATTCTTTTGGAAAGTTACGTTAGCTGTGAAAACTTCTTACAGTCTACTATGAAAGGTTCGGTTAGTTCTATGCATATTTAATAAAATAAATAGCATAGATGTGAATATTAATACAGTATGTGTTCAGATAGCTTGAATTGAAAACTGTGGGTGTGCAGAAAAACACCGTCAGGTCACGAGTTTCCCTGAGAAAAGCAAATTTACTTGTAAGAAACTTCTTTCCTAATTTTCAAATGGAAACTTTTAGGAATTACCTGAAAACTACCCGCACCTTCAAAACAATGAATACTGGATAAAGTTTTTACTACAGTGAAATACACGTCTTCTATCAGGGAGACCGTTACAAAGCATGTCTGTCCATAGAGAGGATTACAGTACAGAGCCCGGCTTCACCCTTTGACCTCTGGGCCTGCATAATTAAAAGTGACAGTGGAGTTTAACTACAAGCTGCTGTTCATGTCCAGACAGGCGCTGAGCAAAGATGCAGGAACCGTGCAGCTCGTGTCCTCTGTGCCGGCCTGCGGCTCAGCGCTCTGAACCGACTGTACAGTGTGTCCCTTCTGCCCCAACTCCACACTTACCACTTCAACGGCCGGGACGAGGCTGGGAGAGGAGATGGGAAAGTCTGGCGAGGAGAACCTGGCAAGGATCTTCAGCTGGTCCTGATCAGAGCCAAATTCGGCGCTTTTGCACAGGCCGCAAATGCTCTGCTGCATTTCCTCCAGATTTTGCTTCAGTTCTGTTTGCTCCTGCAGCAGCCGCTCTTTCTCGCTTTTCTGTGGGGAGGAAAATACTAAAGTGCACTTGTTTTTTAACCTTTCAATAATGCATGTGGCTACTTTCATATAACTGCATGCAAGCCCAGTTACTACTAACTAGATAACTAGGTACCTCCTGCCTGTACTGGCTCTTGTTTCCCTACCTGCAGGCTACTGCACTGTTATGTTAAGTGGACAAGAAGTGGTGGGGCTGTGCAGGGGAGGAGCATGATCAGCACTGCTGCAGTCCAGCACCGGCCATCAAGTCACAATTATTACTAATTTAGAAAATTGTATCATGTCATGTTGAAGAGTGGCTTGGGAATATTAGATAACTTACTAATCCTTTGATTTCACATTCCAGCTGGTGGATGCTATCCAGTTTCCTCTTTCGGCATCGCTGTGCAGCCACGCGGTTTTTACTTCGCCGACGGGCATCGTGGACGAAGTCCAGCTGCTCCTGAGTGAGGGAATAATTCTTCAGAAGCTTCTGAAATGCACTCCGGCTCAGTGTTGAGATTTCCTTCACTGGGAAAGGAAGCTGAACCTGGGGATTAGAGTCATGAAGTGGAAAATTACTTAATATCTTCCATTAGCAATAACCAGACATCAGCTGTTTATCGTAACAACCTCTGCCGCTCTTCTGTTGTTGTCCTCGGTATCGCCGTCGGTGTCCAGGTCTGAGTCATCGGCTGAGTTGAGTGAGGAGGACATGTATGGACTCCTCTCTGCCTGAGACAAGCTGTCGGTGTGCGCAGCCGCATCATCTGCTCCAAGGTCCCTGAAGAAGGGACAGTCGCCTACGCTGGAGGTCAGGTCCAGCTGCTTAAGCCAGTGAAAGTCAGATGCCTTTGCCAGATTGTTTTGTTCTGCGGGATCAAGAGGAAGTGGTGGAACCTGAGACGGGCACAGCTCGGACCAGAACCCCTTGGCCAGATGTTCGGCCACCTCCCTCTCCACACGACTTCTCTCCCCAAACCTTTCTCCGTGGCTCAGAGGAGTCAGTGTGTTTGAGTCCGAAAGATCACCCGTCATTTCCTGTTCAAAGCAGGCCTCGCTCTGCTTTAATAAACTACTGGAATCTTCTGCCGCCGAACTCTCAAGTGGACATGAGCTGGGGTTACAACTGGCTTCTGCACCGAGCAGCTCAACCGTTTGTTTAGTTTCTCTGCTCGTTGGCTCAATGAGGTCTGGTGGATTCACATCCCCTGAGGTTGACAGCTCACAGGATAAGCTGCAGTCTGCCAAACTCATCTCCCTTTGATTACACACATCTCCCATCTCTAAAATGTCTCTTTCGCAAAACTGAGAGGAGTGTTCTGCCTTGTCAGCCTGTGGGCAAGGCAAAGACAACATGGGGCACATGCCAGCTCCTGTTAACTCCAGAGATAAGGGGGCCATTTGTGGTCCACAGTTGTCCAAACAGAAGTGTTCCTCCCTGCTGTTTGTCGGACCCTGTGACGAGAAGTCTGTTTGTTCATCACCTCCTGAAGGCACTGAGCTGTGAGACTCGCATGACTCTGGTTGGCTACTCTCTGCACGAGGGCCGAGACTCACACTGGGATCCTGGTTCTGGCAACAGGCTCTTTGCTTGACCTCTTGTGGGGTTTTTTTGCTCTCAGAAAACTTTGGGATGAGGAAATCAAAGCATGCCGACTCCAAGTTGTGAAATCCTAAAAACTCAGCACTGCTGCGAATAGCGTGAATGTTTTCTTTGGTAAAAATGAGCTTTGATGTGTAGGCGAATTGAAGCAAAGGTTCGAACCCCTTCACGGTCACCTGGGGGGGGGGGGGGGAAACAAAAAAACTTGAAAAATTAAAAACACACAAACCAAAACTAAACTTGCTAAACACCGCGCCACAAACCC
>VOQJ01032923.1:6840-19919 GCA_015052665.1 Apistogramma diplotaenia | reverse complement strand
AATATTATCCAAAAACATAAAATAAGAGGAAACAAGAAAGAAAAGAATGACAGTTTGGGATAATTCTTGACCTGTTACACTAGTCATTTGAGCCAACGTTGATAAAAACATGGTTGCTAGGATACTTAAGAGTAGAACCACAACATCTGAGGCCACTGAGACTCTCCTCTACCTCTGAGCTGCACCTAGAAAATCCATCCATCCATCCATCCATCCGGTCAGTTCAGGGTGTCCCAGCCTGGCTTTGAAAATTAAAAAAGCCAAAAACGACTTTTTTCTTTTCTTTCTTCTTCTTTTTGTTCAAATCTCTGATCCACAATGAAATAACTGCAGTAACTGGTTTTGGCTATAAGGGCTGACAATGGTTGGGGATCATTTGGTGCTTAAATTTACTTAAAAATATTATGCAAATGTATTCATGGTGCTTCCTTTCCTCTGCTTACAGCTGGGAGTAACTGCTGCTGTGCCACTTTCCTCTGATGGAGGCTTTTGTAATGTTTGAAGTTAAGACCTAGAACCAAACCTGCAGCTGAATGGAGGAAATGTACTCGAAGACTTCACTACGGCTGCCAGGAGTCCAATAAAGTGTCTCCTCACGCCGTGCAGGCACTCAAACATCCTGTGTCTGCATTAAAACCTGTCAAATGAGAACAAAAATTATTGTTGTGAAACCCATTTCTGTGCACACACATTTCTGTCATAAAACTGGAGCCAATGAAGCCACAAAAATGGCAAAAGAAAGCAGCTATTAAAGAGCTCGTGTGCTGACCGGGTGACCCAGCGTTTTATTTGTAGTTCCCTCATGTTAGTCAGCTCTCCATGGCAGCAATCTGAATGCCAGAGTGATTGTTCATAGTGCTTTAATTTCATGCCAGCAGTCATTTTGGTAAAAAAGGAAGATATGAACCACAAACACTGGCTCACCCACGAGTCTTCATCCCGCTATAAGCAGCACAGGTGCACCATGGCTGTGGTATATTAGTGGATGTGCATCCCTGTCCATGAGCCGGTCGCCAGTAACCGTGGCAGCAGAGCGAGGTTTGAGGAATCAAACGGAGAAGAAAAAAGGGTTTTTACTGCGGCACCATGACGGTTCAATCAGCACAGGTTTCTGGAGCGAGCCTCTGACGGCTCACACAGCCTCAGTGTTCAGCTGCCCCTTTGTAAATGTCAGAGACAAAGCAGAAATGCCAGGCTTTGTGTCTCTCTGGCTGCCGCATGTCCTGCAGCAGAACAAAAGGACATATTTACATAAACATGGTGCAGATGTCCGTCACGCGTGTGATTTGGCAGCGCCGGGCCTCACGCAGGAAAGATCACGTGTGTCACAGGAAAGCAACTGCTTTATGGGGCTTTTAATAGCTTAAAACGACTGTGATTGTAGGCAGAACGGCTGCTGCTGCTTCGGTTCTCTGAAACATTTTCACTAGGTCTATTGTGCCTCGTGCAGGGGGCTGGGACACACACATGAAAAGCACCCACTTTCCCCAAAGAGCCACACAAACAGCATGTGACCCTGACCCCTGACCCCTAACCCAGCAGCTTCCCTCCACAGACTAACAACCAGGAGAAAACTGCGTGAAACTAAAAGGCATCATGTCCTGTTGCCCGGGTCAGTGCAGGTGCACCGTACCTGGGAGAGCTTTGCAGGAAGTCTCACCGTGAACCAATGAGAAGCAGCTGGCAACAGGCATCAGATCTGTGATGACATCAGCATCGACTCCACTGGGAAACTTTGTCTCCTGTTACCAGAAGTCTGTAATTGATTGTAATTAAACTCCAGGATGTTCTGTTATTAAAGCTCTCAGACAGAAGTGACAAACGTGCAAATCTTCCTCAGCTTGAATACATTTATTGGACCACATAAACACGCACTTCTCCAAGAGTTTCCAGCATATTGTGTTTCTTTTATAAGCTCTTTATTATGAAACATGTTTTTTTAATCTTTGCTTTAATGCAGCAGGCACAGAAATTACTGCGAAGTGAATTTGGAGTGTTTGCACATTAAAAAACTCTCTCTGCATCCTTCAGTCTGAAAAAAGCACAAGGCTCTTTATTGTCCAGTCACTGCATGAAATAATGTGAGAAGGAAATAAGATCTTTCTTTCTTTGTCTGAGGACACTGAGAGGTTTGATAAAATAATAGTTCAGTCGGACAAAAGCAGCAGCACAGAGCGAGACGTCTGAATGCACGAGACACTGGACAGTGATGAGTATCTGCCAGCGCCTGCAGGTGGATGCTGCCAGCAGCCTCGGCCTAAAGCAGCATAACTAAGGAGGGTTCAGGGTCACCTGATCCAGCCTAACTATAAGCTTTATCATAAAGGAAAGTTTGAAGCCTGATCTTAAAAGTAGAGAGGGTGTCTGTCTCCTGAAGCCAAACTGGGAGCTGGTTCCACAGAAGAGGGGCCTGAAAGCTGAAGGCTCCGCCTCCCATTCTACTCTTAAGTATCCTAGTAATAATATGTGCATTGAAGGACATATCCTGGTCAAAATGACTCCAAGATTCCTCAGTGTTAAATGCCCACAGTTCAGCTTCTTGTAGGGTTAAATCTAAACAGGTGAGTGAAGCAGCAACTGGCTTCAACAGGAAGATGCTGCAGAAGCTCTGCTCTGCAGTTCGTTTGACGAAGTCTTCAAAGAGACGTGCTTTTGTTTCTGGAAGGTTTCCCGTTTGAATCTCCTTAAATGAAGAAAGCGAAATGAATGAGAAATTATTTTCTCTCCTTATCGCCGCCTTTTCCAGCCTCCCGTCTCTCACATGCTGATTGAATCTGTTCTCAAAGCATTCAGACAGCAGGTGTTATTGGAGTTCATTATGTAGATGCCCTCTGGGTGCACAGGTATGAACACATTTGCCTATACATCATCTTTCTGTAAAATGGGGCAACAGAGAAGGCAGGTTAAATACAGGTAAATCAGGTGGGGGGAGGGGCTGAAGGCTTCAGTAAATCAGCTGCAGAAACGCGGGCAGTCGATAGCTGGTGGCCGTTCCCAAAGGCTGAACCAAAACCCTGAAACAAACTCTTGAAATGAGGCTAATGTTGAGGCTGCAGGCATCTTATCAGCCCTTTGGATTCTACAGATATAAAGGAGTCGCTGTAAGCATGGCTAACCACTGTTACAGGAGCTAGTGAGGCCACAGGTAACAGGTGAAGGGGTTGGTTTAATGTGACACACACAAGCGTGGTCACATTTATGAATTAAGTCTGATTATGTATAATCTTAAATGTTTAACACTGGGGTGTGGTTCTGTAAGTGTCGCTGTGGACAGTAGAGGGCAGCAAAGGGCCTCCCGCAGGAATGAGCCGCCATGGTTGCCATGGCAGCACGTTTCCTCCGTGTTATTTCTCCTGTTTCACAGCTCAGGAATGTTTCCAGAAGCACAAAAACTGCACAGATGAAGCCTGAAGGTGATCCTGTGTTATTGTTGCCCACCATAGCTAAGGTCTGCCACACTGAGCTAACGGCTAAAGGCTAAAGACGTGGGTGATGGCGGACACTGCGGTTCTGTCCGGTGCTTCCCGCTCTCATGTTCACAGTTTCGGTCCACTGAGTTTCTTCTGTTTAAGTGTTCGTGTTCGACATGTTGGTCAAATGTGTTACGAACACCAGGAAAAACACGCAG
The DNA here is from genome assembly GCA_015052665.1 of Apistogramma diplotaenia. NCBI lineage: Eukaryota > Metazoa > Chordata > Actinopteri > Cichliformes > Cichlidae > Apistogramma > Apistogramma diplotaenia. Next base: position 16,291 of record VOQJ01032923.1, on the reverse strand, counting down.
GAACAAGAAACCTGTGATATCACAAAGAGGGATGTCCGCACACCCTACAGCTCCAAACATAATCTAACACTTCATTCCAGCAAACCTTCATCTGGCAAAATGGGTAACGATGTGGTCCTTCATCACTTGTCAGATGTTTTAGCCAGTGTGAGGTTCATAAACGGTGTCATGCCCTGGGCCGTTTGTGTTTATTATTCCCCCGTGTGATCCCCAGATGGTTTTGTTCTGTCCTCCTATGCCCCGGCCCGTGTTTGTTCCCCTGCTTCCCCATGTTCTGTGTTCCTCTGTGCAGTCTGTGTGTCCAGTCTGCATGCTTATGTGTTTCCTGTTTTACTTTGAAAGTGTCTTAGTCCCTGTGTGTTGTTTTCAGTTTTGCTTCCTCCCGGTCTCGTCCGTGTGATTGTCCACACCTGCCGTGTTTCCCAGCTGTTCCCAATCCGCTTGTTACCTGTGCTGTATTTAAGTCCGTGTCTCAGTCTGATCATTAGTCTTGGTCTCCCTGCGTGTTAGTCCCCTGCCCCCGGCCCCGCCCCGCCCCCTGTATTCCCCTTCTCTGCTCCCCTCTGTAGCTCCTCTGGTTTTTGGTTTCATGGTTCTCCCTTGTTTTGTTTCTTATTTAATAAATTCACTGTCTACATTTACCTGGTTTCCGGCGTGCTCCATTGAGGTCCCTTTCCATGCCTGCTCCACCGGTCCATGACAGACGGGCGTGATGGGGGGGTGGAAGGGGGTGAGGAAGTCTCCAGGGCTCTCCAGCATTTCGTTAACAGTCTGACTGACATTGTTGGCCAGCAGAAACACTAAGTTTAATGCATTTGCATTAATTACTCTTTTTTTAGTTAGCCTTATGGCACACATGGCTAAGTCATAATGGCTACATGAGCCCCCAGCATCAGCAGGGGTGAGATAACGACTCTGAGAAACAAAGGCAGGTTTACCAGGATGTCTAACTCTGATCTTTTAACCATGACTGATTCCTAATTACGTTACACTCCTTTAACATACAGCTTGAGTAATACATCAGAGGGGTTTATGGAAAGCTGGGAGTTGACATTGTGACAGTGACCATCCGTCATCAGCGTTTGCCTCTCAAAATCTGCTAAAATGTGTTTTATCAGACACAACGTATTTCAGAATCAGCTCCTCTGTCTCCTGCTGAGGAACGTCACATTTTGGACTAAACTGCTTCAGCGCTGATGCTCTCGATGTTCCTCAAAGGGAAGCAGAGCAGTTAGTTTCTCACAGATACCTGCACACGTGTCATGCTAAACCAAAACACTTAAATGTGACAGGATGCCTCTCAGCTGATATCCCTCCTGGCTGCAAAGTCCAACGTTCTAATGGTTCAGTGAACCCAGCACCTCTGTCATCTCCTCCTTCCAGCTCCGTCGTTGGAGATGGAGGGTCTTTTCTTTGGGAAGCTCAAAAGGCAGCCTGGCCTGTGCTTCTTGATGTTTTCTCTCTGAAACTGAGCTGACCTGAAGATTCTGTTTCCTGGAGGCCGAGGAGGTCAACATCCTGAACATAGATTTACCTGCTAATAATACACATAAATGGAAAGTGAAAAACTTGCCATCATAACTCCCCCCATATGGCTTTGTTGCCCCAAAACAAAAGGATTATTATTAATCTCTGTCTCTCCCCCCTCAGCAGATGTCACCAAGTGCTTGGTCAACTGTTAAGTGCCTCGAGGTGACTTGCCTTTGATCTTGCTCGGCTGACTAAAACAACCAAAGACTGTTTGTCCCACAGCAGCCACCATAGCTGGGATCGTGCACTTGAAATGGGAGGGGGAAGAAAACACAGCTCAGCTGACTCTGATCTGTAATTACTGGCATGTCGCAGTGACATTTTTGTCATGTTGGTTGGAGAATAAAACTAAATTTTTCCATACAACCCCCCCAGTGTGACAGTGGGGAAACACACACTGCACATGCTTCCTGCTCCTCAGTGAGTTCATGACCATGAACAGACAATCCATCATCTTCCATTCAAGTCCCCGGAGAAATGTGTAGCTTTGCAGATGATCCCTCCTCTTCGTCTCAGAACAGACTGAGCGTGTGTGTGTGTGTGTGTGTGTGTGTGTGTGTGTGGTTGTGCTGGCGAGGAAATACTGCAACATGTGCAAAATGAAAGCAGGAGGAGTGTTTGGTTTCCCCAAAGAGGCAGAAACAAAATCAGGAGCTTTCACATATTTCTTCGATCTCCGTTTAGTTGGTAGGGATTTTTTTACTGAAGCAGGTTTATCAGATGGTCAGAAATGTGAAATCAGCTCCCTCAGAGTCACAGCTGTGTGTGGACTGACTGGCTGTGTTCGAGCAAAGGAAAATCCCTGCAGCACGTTCGATCCCCGACCGAAAACACCACCCAGTGGAGCCACTGGCAGGGGACTAAATCACATTGATCATCTCATTCGCTGGTCATTTTCATTCCAATCCAATTTTCTGCCTGAAAACACTGGATCCTCACATGCATGTGGATGCTGCTCTGATGTGCACCACCCACACAAGCCTCCCCCAACACGACCGGCTCATGCAGTGTGCAACATCACACTGCAGCAGCACATAAAACAGTTCAGGAACATTTGAATCTTCCACAATCAGCACACACCAGGCTCATCAGTCTGATGCTGTGCTGTGTGTGTGTGTGTGTGTGTGTGTGTGTGTTCATTTAAACAGTGTGTCCGTGTGTGTGTAAAGTCTGGTTGAGTCTTTTGTCTTTGAAAATGAGCTGTTTTGTTCTCATTGTTCTTGTCATCACTCATCCATCAGCCTAATAATTCATATCTGCTGTTGTTGCCATCAAACCACAGACAGCGATTCTTATTGATTTATGAGCATTTGTACTATAAACATCACACAGAAATAGTTTCACAGCGTCACAAAGAACTGAGACCATCAGCTAAACACAGACCAGGTTCAGTGTGGAATTTGATTTGCATAAATTATACCTGGAAGAAAGTGCAACAGCTTTGTTTTCTGCAGCTCCATCTTTCACCTGGTGGATGCTGTGGGCAGCAGCAGGTGGAGAGCCCCCTCAGCATGGAGGTGGCCAAGAGGCAGAACACCGTTTGGCAAGAACATAACGTCTCTGGGTCCGTGCTTCATGTTCCTCTGCTACCAGCGGAGCAGCTTTCTTTCCTGATACATTACTGTACTCTGGGCACTGAAGTTTCTTTGTGTTCAGTAAAACCTCTTCTCAGAGTTCAGGAAAACAAAGCTTTAAGATATGAAAGAAACAGAAGGCAGTCGAAAACGGCGCTGGTATGCTGCACCTGAGAATTCTCTATAACAACACTTTTAAATGATTCAGAATCAGAAACACTTGTGTAAGTTCAGACTGAGGTTTGTGGCTCCTGCAGGACTCCAGTGTTCGAGGCTCGATTTACCCGAGAAATGTGAGCAGCAGCAGCCTCCAGAGAGTTTATTCATGCAGTCGCCTCAAGCTGCTTCACCTTGTAAGGTAAAGACCCCACAATTATTACAGAAAACCCAACAATCAAAATGACCCCCTGTGAGCAGCACTTGGTGACAGTGGGAAGGAAGAACTCCCTTTTAAAGCTCCAGCAGAACCAGGCTCAGGGAGGGGCAGAGATTAATAATAAGTAATGATTAAATGCAGAGTGGGGTATAAACAGAGTGCATCATGGGAACCCCCCAGCAGCCTATAGCAGCATAACTAAGGAGGGTTCAGGGTCACCTGATCCAGCCGTAACTATAAGCTTCATCATAAAGGAAAGTTTGAAGCTAAATCGGAGTTTATAATGTCCAACAGCTGTTTGGTTTGATTGAAACAGGTTCGTCTACTGCTCACATCATCGATGGCAAACCTCAGCGCACTTGATTTTTTTTTTATTGTTTTGGTGAGGCTAGGGCTAGGGCTAGGGTTAGGGTTGGTAATTTGTCGCTCTTTGGAGGAGAGTTGATCGAGCTGTGACCCGTTTGACCTCTGTGAAGACCTCAAGCTGCTCGCTTACTGCACAGATCAGAGGAAACATCAGAAAACTGTGGAAAGGCGACCCTTAGGAAGCGGATGGTCACCCATCTGTATCTTATTCTGAACCCTGGTGACAGGCTACATACAGGAAAACGGCCAAAACTGAATCCATCAGTATTTATTTCAAAACTGAAGACATTTTGGTTAAAGTGAAAACTCAGGCTCAGCCATGAAAGGAGAAATCAGCCATGATGAGAGATTGTGGTGCTAATTGAAGGCAGGACGGAGGCTTCAGGGTGTGGTTTCAGCAGAATAATGAATGTGCTCTTCATATGTAAATACTCGGAGGATCACGTCTGAAGCTCTCGCTGCACTTGTTTCTTTGTCGGAGCTTTTCATTCAGGATCTCTTCATGAATATCTTCAGTGACTTTTATCTGCAGCTCAGGCAGGCAACAAGCTCTGCTTTGTTGCCCCACTTTTTCCTCGCAGAGAAGAATCTATTAAAGCCGCCGAGGCTTCAACCACGACACACACTGAAGAAAACACAGGCTGTGCTTCAGTGACACCCCCCACCCCCCTATTTAAAAATGCTTTCACTGCATCACTGCTTTCATTTAACTTATCACACAGTATAAAGGACCAAAGTCCTGTTTCTGTTCATCTCCTGTGTGTGATGGTTGTAAAGTGTCTCAGCTGAAATAAGCCACTCTGGGCCGGTCGCCACAGCGGGGAGCTCCACCCTCCCTGACAGGAGGGATTTGTGTCTCCCCCAGGACTGAATCTTGGGTCCTTCCCTTGCTAAGTGAACATGTAAACCACTAAGTTTAAAAGAAGACACACAGCAGCCGGGTTAAAGTTCAGCTGCACTCGGCAAAGAGCACACGAGCACTCTGAGCAGCATCATGCAGTCGGAGACGTGCTGCGGGGCTGCGGTGGTCAGCTGAGGCTAACAGCAGTGACCGCGCCGCCGCTGCTAATCCCAGAGGGAATTGTGGCCATTATGGAGATGTAGGCGGCAGCCTCGTCGACCAGATCTGCAACGTGGCGAGTGACCTCTAAGCACAAGCAAGGCAATTAACAGCAAATGAAATCCATGGAAGAGAGCTGATTGGATTATTCTGGCTGCCTCTGCACGGAGCTTTTTACAGCACGGGGAAATGAGAAGGGAGAAATGGTTCAGGGAGCTGCAAAGCACAGAGAGAGAAGCCTATTTTTGCCCCAATTACTGTGGTGTGTGTGTCTTTTATTAGACAGGATGGAGCTCACCGTGATGCAGCTCTCAGGGAGAGCACAGCAGCCTCGGTGCCGCGCTTCAGCGAGCTGTGGAGTGCTACAACATCAAACAGCCGACTTCAAAGCTCTGTGGCGTCATCACAGAGAGTTCCCTACCAGGTGTGCTGACTCCAGAACGGCCCGAGCACACAAATATCACCGCTTCTCCTCTCGAGCCTCAAATGCATCGTATTTACATACTGTGGCTGAAACAAAAGCATCTCTGTGAGCCAGTATGAAGCGTTCCCTGCAGAACCATCAGCATCTACAGCTTTATCTTAAAGATCTGACCTGTTTAATGTGGATGCTGCGGTTCATCAGCTCTCTGCTTTAAAGACTCGTTCCTGTTGGTTCCACCGGGTTCCTGTGTGGCAGCTTGTTTGGCATTTCATTGAGCTGATGGTGATTTTCTGAGCAGGAAGGCTGAAGCAGCAGCAGTGAATCATTTATCAGCTGAGTGCTGATGCAAATGAGTGTTTGTCTTCACTGTGGAGGTCACACTGTGGTTCAAACCCAAACATCTGTTTAAATGTGCAGAGACTGATGAGCCGGGTGCCAGGAATGCCACGGGGGAATCACTTCATGTGACCACCAGCATATTTAGGCTGACATCACCGCTGCTCGGAGGGAGGAGACGAGCTCAGGATGCTGTGAATCTCAAAGAATCTCATAAATTGCAAGAGTGGAATTCCCACTGACATGTAAACAAGGAAACAAAGGTCTGGTTTTCACATCTCTGAGCCTCTGCACATCTCAGCTGCTCCAGAGATCCAAACCACTTCATGCTGCCTTCAGGGAACAGCTGACCTTTGTGCTGGTCAGCAGCTGAGTGACGGCTCCTGTGGCAGCCGAGACTCGATGAAGCAGAGCAGGAGAAAACACCGTATGAAGATTTAAAACACATCACAACTGACCTCTGACCTCTCCTTCAAGATCAATCTGAAGGTCCAAGTGACAACAATGCCAGTTCAACACGAATCCCAGCTTGTCCTGCAGCCACACTGAGGCTCTCTCAGCCTCTGTCAGAGATCTGCTCACCATCACAATAAAAGGATGTGTGTGCATGAGCCTGACAGTGTAAACATGCTTCATCTGTGTAAGTAAGGAAACGTTTCCTGCGCAGAGGCTGAAGCCGTCAGCTCGGCCTGCTCCAATTAGCTGCAGCCTTGAAAGGCTGAACTTGTTAAGCTGGAGGAGGAGGAGCGATTACGCGCCTGCATCCGGCTGTAATTATATTTCCACGAGCCAGCAGCGCTCCGCATCCTGCCCTGGGAAGGAGATGTGAGAAGCTGATACAGCCCCCCCCCCCTCCCCCCAACTCGCTCGCTGTATAAATCTGCACACGGAGCCGATCATTCATCAGCCTTCAGGTTTGAAGGAATCTTTGTATAATTCATGAATAATGAAAATATTCTATGAATTGAATCACTTCAGCATGTAAATAAAGTTTGGATGGAAAACATGTTTTTGCTCTTTAATATCAGGCGAATATAAAAACTCTGAACGATGTGATGTCACACGAGCCTCCTCATCATCATCATCCTCCTCCGCTCTGTTTGTTAAACATATTTATGCTGTTTTCATGTCTTTTACTCTGAGATGAAGATTATTATTAAATAACTATACACAGCACTGTATGTCGCTGCTGAGGCCCCCGTCCCTGACCTCGTTTCCCCGTCGCAGTGAGGAATTCCCTGCAGGGAGCTGCTGCTGTTCTCTGGATGCTGAGCTCCGTGATGCTGCTCCTTTGGGCTTCATTGTAGGTCCGAGTGGAAGCTGAGCTGCTGTGTGTGTGCTTGATGCTCCCTGCAGGGACTTTAAAGGAGTCTCGCTGCTGTCTGCCTTTAGTTCATTTGAACTTACCATTTAAATGAATCAAGAACCACTTTGTGTGTCTGTGGCTGCTGATGGACCTACAGTAGTGTGTACCGAGGCTCTGCTGGCGCCTGTAGATGTCGTGTGTGCAGTCCCAACATGGGTGATGATGGACTGGAGCTTCAAACCTTTGTAAGGGCATCACTTAACCTGATGATTAGCTCTGCAGGCACCTGCACCATCGACTTCCAGGTAACAAATAACTGATGGAGCTTCCTGATTAGCAGAGCTAATTTTAACTTAACTCAGCAACTGTTGCCCTGGGACACCTGAGGGTCTTGTTAAGCCCCGCCCCCAGCACATGTTATCTTAAATCAGGGAGGTGTCCTGCAGGGCGTGAGCAGGCGACCGCGGTTGCCTCATGGCCGTGTTGTTGTCGCAGGTTTGAGTCCTGACCTGTTGCCATTGGCTGCATTTATTCCTCCTCCCACTTTCCCGTCTCTCGACTGCAGGGAGCACGTGGTTTGAGAAAAAGTAGAAACAGTGAATAAAAACACAGGTGTGTGAAGTTGTAGAACGTTTCTGTTGGGTTTTATTCAGTTTCATAAAATCTGGACATCCTGTCTTTCTTAATGGGGAGACCCACGGGGTTCGTTAAGGCCTCAGGTGAGCCAAACGAACTGCCTCTCCTCTGATGTAATTGGCAGCGGTGACGTGCTGGCTGCTCTGAAGCTGCACTGAGAACAGGATGACAGAAGTGACCACATGCACTCCCGCTAGCTCGTAGTAAAACCGGAGTCTAATTAGCTGCTAATTTGCCAGAACTCTTAAATAAATTGTAAAGTGTTGCTGATGGCTTTAAGAAGCCATTCTGTGAGCCCGTCTTCTGAGACCCTCCTACAACCTTCCAGCCCCTGCTCAGTTGAAATGACTTCGGGGGGCACTGAGAGATAAATAAAAGCTAATGGGTGTAATTTCTGCTTCACTCGTCCTGACAGCTGGACGAGAATTGAGAGGCCGATGCGCATAAATCAATCCACTGGGGAGAATGCCCCCCAGACAATACTTTCATGGCACACAGCAGTAATAATGCTAAATTGGTTGGATGAGGACAAAAGGCACGAGGAAAATCCAATCGTTTCCATGTAGCCCGGAGTGTGGAACAAAGAAAATGACACCAACTCTTACAGGATCAAACATTTCAGAGTCACTGTCCAAGAAGAGAGAAGCAGCTGCAGTCTGAGGCCGGTCGGAGAGGACACGAGCGTCGGATTCACCAAACATGGACACCGTGTCACTTCAGCCTGCCACAGTGATCCACGGCAGCTGGCTTTTCCGGCTTTTTCCAGCCTCCCAAAATGAAAAGAACACGCTGAGCTGTGCACTGCATAGAAACAACCAAGCATCCCTTCAGGAGCCTGTGCACGGTGCTGCTCTTCAGGCTCTGATTGCACTAAATAACCGTAGAGTTGTAAAGCAGATAGGATGCAGATTTAGCAGACGAGTACACTGTGTGCTCGAAGCAGGAAAAAACTCTTTCAGGGGCCTAATCAAGAAAAGCAGTTCTGTTCTTATCCTTGTATCGAAGCCTCGAGGCGAAGGACTACAAATCCCATCTGAGTCCCTGCTGGAAAGGTCAGGTGGCCTTTGCCTCTGGGGCCAGGCGTACAGGGAGGGGTACAAACGAAGCTGAAGCACAGAGCAGAGAGCTCAGATGTTTAGTGCAGGTTCTCCCTGGGCAGAAGCTCTGCTGCTATAACCAAGGTTACCTGCTCCAGGTGTTCCTGTGTTGGTGCCTCACTTACCTGATAAATCATTTTTATGATGGTTTATCAGAGCCAAGACGAGGAAGAAAGGGGCAGCACTGCTGAGTCGTTTTTCCTCCTCCTTCACCATTTGTTTCCTCGATCTGCTGTGTCATCAGCCAGCAGACTGCAGCACATCAGTCAGAGCAATAAAACAGCAGTGAACCCAGCAAGGATGCAGCTGAAGAGAAGCTGAACAGATCTCAGGAGGGATGGTTTTCCATGTTGAGGAGATACGATTGTTCCTGCACGGTCCACAGCTGACAGAACAGGCCTGAGCGATGACATGGCTCTAACGTAGCAGTGCCTGACCTGTAAACGGGATCACATCACAGCACTGAGGCATCGTCTGTTAGATCAGCAGATACTCAGGGACATGAATCTACTCAATATAATTCACAGTAATTCTAGAACATGTGCTTCAAGCTGGTCAGAAGTCTGGTAGCTCAGATTCTTACTCAAACTTTATTTTTGTCATATTTTTATTGATTTTTTATTTTGTTCTTGTCAAATACTGATGGATCCTTCTGGGGGGGGGGGCTAGGGTGCCGTGGTTGCTGTGTTGGTGCAAAGGGGAAGCCCCCCCCCCCCCTCCCACAGGGCCCCATGGGAAAAGCAACC
>VOQJ01032917.1:0-20751 GCA_015052665.1 Apistogramma diplotaenia | reverse complement strand
TGTATAACAGCTCGTTATGCTCTTTTTTTTTTTTTTCTCCCTTCCTCGTTTTAACCTTCCATAACAGAAAAAGGTTGCTCGGGTTCAGCTGTGCTGTCAGTAAGCTCTGACAGCGAGCCAGTCGGCACAATATCAGGGACGCTGGACGCTGCTTATCTAAAAGGAATGTGGTCATTTTAAAAATATAAATGCTGTTATTACCGGCCAAAACATCTGCTGTAGGAGGCCTCTAACATGATCATTAAAACAAAAGAGACACATGGCGTTTAGCCACCATTCGCATTATGTGGTTTTCCTGGTGTGAAATGTGCAGCGTTTCCTCGCAAATCCATTTTCTCAAGTTTCACCGGCTGGAATTATGTATAATGAATGGCAGTTCAAAACGGGGTGGGGATAATGTAGCTAATTGTCTTAACAGTAATAAGATGTTGCTAATTAATAGAGATATTTAATTCACATAAGCTCTGCCGATTTGATTATGAAAATGATTAATTACCTCAAGGTTATTTTTCACTTTGTGTCAGTTATCATGAGCTTAAATTACAGTTAAATCCGTCCTCTTTCTTGCTATAATTGTTTCCGGCCATGTCTCTCAGTACCTCACGCTCAGCTATCTATTTCAGCTCCAACCCTGACGTGCTCGGTGGTCTGACTGATCTGTTCTTTCTCTGTTTTAACGGTTCGATCATAACTCATCAGAAATAAGAGCTATCGCAAGGCAAACATTGGCACTGGTAAAAATTCCATTAGCTAAATAATTAACTTTGCAAAACGTCTATTCATGATATTTGCCCCCTCAGTATTTTATACTTCAGAGAATGAAATGACAACTTAGACCACACTAAAGGCTATTTATTTTCAGATTCTTATTTCTCAGTAGTGTATAATATAAAGTCGTATATTAAAAAAAATGAATTTTGTCATTTTTGTCTATTAATGGAAGTACAACAAAGTGTAGTGAAAATATTCCTATTGCAGCTGCAGGCAAAACAAAGCATAAAATCTAGAGCCTGGCTGATATAAGATTTTAAGATCGATATCCATATTTGGTGATTTAAAAATCTGATATTCCATTTTTTTAAAGACGCAATAAATAAATAAATAAATAGATTTCCCCAAACATTTGTTCTGTGTAATTTATATACACATTTATGCTCTGCCCGACTGCTCCGCTCAGCTGGTTGTTGTTTGTGCCCTTTCAGCAGGACATGGAGTGCCCTCTGGTGGACAGAAGTATTAACGCTCACAATCGTTGAAGGGTGTTTCTTCCAACTCTAATGTCAAATTTTCACTTATGGGCCATTATAAATGCAGATACCAGTGGCGTGGCAAGTATCAGCCAATAATATCACCCTGCTGACAAATCGACCAGGCTCTCATGAAATCACAGGAATATTTTGTTTGAACGCACTAGCTACTCAAAAAAGCCTTTCCCATATTAGCAGAAACAAGATGATGTTTATCTGCTTGCTTCCAGTGAGTTTATACCCTACCTTATTCTTGTAAGGACATTAAAGTATAGAGCAGTGTATAAATGCTGCCTTATATTTTAATGTCCTGGCAAATGTCAGGCAGACAGGCCTCCTTTCCTTCACTAATAAAACTGAAGTAACTGCGTTGTGTGCTTATGGTGCTTTTAACATCAGTGTTCATGCCAGATGGTTCCACCTGCATATAAAAGGATGTTGAGGGCAGATTTATGATTGAGACATAATGTTCACTTTTGTAAAGGTTAGAAAGAAAATACATATTTAAAGAAAGTGCTGATTCAGAATACTGAATGGCTTCAGCCTGATAGTTGACACATAATATATGTGTGTGGTCTGGGTGAAAGGAATTGAGATTCCGGGGCAGGTATTGCTGAGCAGGAGGTTCTAGATAAGCACTTTAAAGTTCAAAAGCAACCCGGCCCACCCTTTCAGTGACTGAAGAAAATGTCAGCGTATTCAATGTTTTGGCAGGACCCACAAAAAAATAATGATATAAGACTGTATTGTTGTTGCATTTGAGCCAGTGTGAGTCTCACCAACCAGAGCACAAGGTCAGGTACATAATAACACCTCTGCAGCCACTATATAATCAGCAACTTGCTCAAGGTCCACCTTACTAATGCGTCAACCTAGCACATACAGCAAAAGGATGATTTCACTGCACACCACCCTACGACTGCTATATGGAAGCACCGGAAATGTTTAAAAAAAAACATGGATGTTGAAGTATTTCACCTTGCAAGCGTTACCAGACCTTTTGGCGATACTTTCTGAATATAGGTTGTCTGAACCACTGTAAGAGCATCAATCAAAAGTGTTAACTTTGCAGCGAAAGGCCAAGGCCATATGTGTAGCACATTTCACACTTAAGCAGCTCAGTGTGCATTAAGCAACCGCAGAAATGCATTAGAGCGTTTATGAAGCTACCGAAGAGGAAAATGAGCAGAAATCGAATCGAATCAAACAAGAGCAGGAAAAATAACGGCAATTTGGGTGAATATAATTAGATTTTTTTTATATATATAAAGTTTATGACAGACTCCTGAAATGCAGTTTTTGCTCTTTCAGTTAATATATGTAATGTATTATTTTTGACTATTCCACATTGTGGCAGCCGAAAACAACTGTAGGAAACTCCTGCTGTGAAGGTACTTGCAATTAAGTGCTAGGTAGTCAAATAAATGACACTAAAAGCCACATTTGATTACACGAGAACACAGCAGAAGAGAGAAGCCTTGCGGGGAAAGAAAACGTATATGACGAAAGAACTGAGTTTATTCCCCCTAAATCTGTGATTAACTGTAGCACGAGAGGCTCATGCAGATGGCAGAGGCTCTAGTGTTCTTTAACCGTGTATTATTTAAAAAAATGAAGATATAAAAAAAAAAAACACAAAACAATGTGTGCGTTGCCATATTCTATGTCTCAAATGAGAAACACACACACAAAAAAAAAGCATAGAACGCACTCAGCCAAGCCTGCTGCCATTTTATTGGGCTCTTTGTCTGAACAATCTGGTTTTTGTAGTCTTACAGTTGCTCCACTGTGGGTGGCATGAAAGTTTTACTTCTAGAAATTTCTCCTCTGTGTTGTATTAGAAGAGGAAAAGGAAGTTAAGGAGCAAATAAAGAGCTGGTTCTAAGGGTTCTCGTTTGAAATTTATTTCAAGGTTATATAAGAGATGGAAATTGAGGAATTGCACTTGACACATTTGTTTGTGCAGAAATGCAGAAGCTTTGTTCTTACATTTGGCCTGTCGGTATATTGCTCTATTGCTAAATAATGCCAAAAGAAATCAGAGAAGTAATTTAAAGCAATGCATATGTCCACTATATTGCCATAACTATTCATTCGCTCATTAAATAATTGAATTACAATTACGTCCGAGGCCACAAATCTATAAAACCTGTGAATTCCAGTGTGGTAACATGTTAGGATGCTACCTGTGCAACAAGTCCAGTCATGAAATTTCCTCACTACTAAATATTCCAGTCACAAACATAATAACACAACAGTACAAACATCACAGCCACAGCAAAGTGGAAGTGACTGGGAACAACAGCAATTTAGCCACAAAGTGGTAGGCCAGATAAAATCACAGAGTGGGGTCAGTGGATGCTGAGCTGCGTGGCGCACAGAGGTCGTCAACTTTCTGCAGAGTCAATCGCAACAGGCCTCCAAACTTGAGGCCTCTTATTACTTATTAGATTAGCTCATGAACAGTGCCGTTGAATGTGTTTCCATGGCTGAGCAGCTGCATCCGAGCCTTACATCCACCTGGCGATCCGATGGACGAGTCTGGGTTCTGGCAGTTTCCAGGAAAACGATACGTCTGACCGCATTGTGCCAACTGACTGGTGGAGGAGGGTTTATGGTTTTCAGAAGTTGGGCTCGACTCCAGTGAAAGGAACTCTTAATGCGCCAGCATACCAAGAAACTTTGGACAATTTCATGCTCCCAACTTCATAGGAACAATTTGGGGATGGCCCCTTCCTGTACCAATATGACTGCACACCAGTGCACAGAGCGAGGACCATAAAGACAGGGATGAGCGAGTTTGGTGTGGATGAGCTCGACTGGCCTCCACAGAGTCCTGACCTCAACCTGACAGAACACCTTTGAGATGAAATAGAGCAGAGACAGTAAGTCAGACCTTCTCATCCAACATCAGTGTCTGACCTAACAAATGCACTTCTGAAAGAATGGACAAAAATTCCCATAACACACCCCTAAACCTGGCGGAAAGCCTTCCCAGAAGAGTTGAAGCTGTCGTAGCTGCAAAGGGTGGGCTGATGTCATATTAAACCCTGTGGATTAATATTAATATTAAGTTCATATGTATGTGAATATAGATGTTTATAACTGTGGGATCCAAGTTCTTTCTTAATACTGTAAATGCACTTTTGTTTTGGGACAGACTCATAAACTGCAGACCAGTGCTGATCTACCACTTGTATTCAGTTACATTCCTACTGGTCAAAGCCACGCTCTTATGTAACAGTGACAGAGACTGCAATATTAAGAGTACTGTCGATCAATAGCTGTGGTGGGTGGGCGTGGGGTCACCAGGAGGACCTTGTGCCACCCCATGCCCCTCCCTTATTGACAGGCCCCTAGACTATGTCATTAATATTGATTTTTTTGGACTTGCTATCCCAAAGGTTGTGGTGCTTTATGATATAAAAATCAGCAATGAACTGTTCACTATTAGTTAACTATAACAGCCATTAGTGGCAATATTTATGTATTTTTATATCTATTGTCAACTACCTCTTGAAATCATTTTTTCTTCAGCATTTCAGCTGAGAAACATCTACTGCCAGTCTTGAATGCCATGCAGGAACCAGTGTGACCTTTACTTAACACAGGAGAGCAAAGACTGCGGAGGTTTCGAATTCTAAAATTGAAAGTGAAAAAAAAAACAAACCCAAAAAACAAACAAACCCCTGACTATATTGGTATCATTCAGCAGTAAAGCTGTTTATTACAAAGTAGTACTTCATTTTGCTGTGTGTGTTTTTAGCCACAGAGCAACAGCATTGTCCTATCCTGTCAACAATCCCAAAATCTGTCATCCATCTCACTGTCAGGGCTGCCTACCAACTGTTCGCAAAGGTGACACCGAATGCATGGATCCGCATACGCGAGCAAAAACCCTGTGAAGGTTTGAACTTAACACAGCAAAAATACTTAGTAGAGAAACACGGGGAAAAAAAAGAGGAGCTTGGAAAACAACGTGTAAATGGAAAAAATGGAGAAAGATACTGAAATAAAAGAGACCACTGATGAAAAGAGCCTCTTAAGATCTGCTAATGCTCGAGGGAGCTTTCTGTTGTACAGCCTTGTAAACATCAAACCAAGCCACTGACTGATTTCACACACCACAAGAGAGACAGGGAGTGTGTAAATGTGAGTCATGCATGAGCCGCATGAATAAAATTGACCAAAAGGAATGGCAGTAGAAAACAGAAATGTGCACACACACATATAAAGGGCATCCCATGTTACCTATTAGTCTTATTCTATCTGACCATCCTATAAATGGATGTTCTTTCAGAATGAGGCACGAGAGCAGGTCAGGTAAGAGCTGCATCTCCCGGTGTGTGTTTTAATACCAAATGTGCAAGTTCAATCCAAAAAAAAGGAGATTTTTTAATATGTTTTTAGCCAGAACAGTTTTATAACTTCCTGTTACCATTTCACTGCTTTTTCCACCATTAAAACATGTTTTCTGTTCAACAATGTGAATTCAAGCTGAACACAACTGCTTTCGCTCATAAAACTGAACAAAATGTGCACTTTAAAAGCCAAAAATGGCAAGGTTTACTTGTTACTTGTCTCTGTTATAGAGTTTAACAATGAAAGTGCGGGCAGAATAATGGCTGTTGATGAGAACATTTACAACCACCTATTTTTTTAAAGTGGACTTGAGCAATAGTTCTCCAGGCTTTCTGAAAGTCTTTCAAACATTTTCTTTCAGCTGCTTTTGGACTCATTTTCAGTCTGGTCCTTGTACCTGATCATTTTCAAAGCAATTTTTTGTTTGTTAAGCCATTTACTGTAACTCTGACTTATCAATCATTTAAGGATAAAAAAGGCACCTAACTCAGGGGATGAATCTGTGTTTTGCCTACACATACCGTAAGACAACTTAGCATAGAAACTCTTAACTTGTGTCTTTGTAACAGCTGCAAAAACACATACTTTGTTCCCATTTCTTTAGCTGAATCTATTTTTACACCAACAAGGACTCAACGAGTTATTAGCCATAAACTTCACATAGCATGAGGTGCATGATGTGCAGTGTGTTTTTAAAATAATCTGAGGAAACTGAACAAATGGAGGACCACAGAGGAAGTGGCAGGCCTACAAAACTATCGACAGCATACGAAAAGCATCTGAAAGTCATATCCTTAAACTTGGCTGACAGGGAACAGGAGACCTGACCTTCAACTGATCCATCTACTGTTCACTAAAGCTTTATGAGGAATCGCCGAAAATGGAAGGGTGTCTGTCAGAAAGGGAAACTGGACTGAAAATCAGTGGCTATAGGCTTGGGGAGTGTGGAGTGGAGGTTCTGTCATGGCTGAATTTCACCCAGTGGTGCTGGAGATCTTTTCAAAATTGATGGAACATAGAAAAGTGCCATATGATTTTGATCCACTATCATTTAAAAATAGTCTCGTTGGTAACGGCTTCATTTTTCACACTGCCATAAAGCATACCTGGACTGAAAAAAAAAGACACAATGGAACCCCATCAGCCATGGATTGGCCTCCCCAAAGAGTGCACCTCAACATTACTGAGGCAGTAAAGACAAAATGTAGCCAACATCCAAAGACGTTTGGAACATCTCTCAAGAACAATTCCAGAAGTCTGCTTAAAAAAATTAGAGGAAAGTTTGCCTAAGAGAGTTCAGGTTGTGTTGAAGAATAAAGGCAATCACACCGAATATTGACTTACAAGATCACTTGAATTGTACAAAGTTTTTTTTTGTTTTTTGCCATAGATTCTGTATTTCCATGTATGTTTGCATTGCTGCACCTAATTTCCTAACAAAATATAAAAAACCTGAGATTATTGTATTGTACTGTAGATGCCAGCTCGAGTAAATAAGCAGTTCTTACTGACCAGCCATCCATCCATTCTCTTCCGCTTGTCCCGTTCGGGGTCGCGGGGGGGCTGGAGCCTATCCCAGCTGCCATAGGGCAAGAGGCAGGGTACACCCTGTACAGGTCGCCAGCCTGTTGCAGGGCCAACACGACACATGTAATTAAATTAAATTCCTGTAACTTAATTAATTCATTAATGGTTTGTTGATCTGATTATAGACCATGTGTGGATCATTGTCCTATGGCGCAGTGCTCTCATTGTTTGCCCACTATGCTGAATAAGACAATATGTCATAATACTTACATATGATAAGAGCTTCAGGACAATCTGTCTTTCTGGCTGTACTTTAGCCCTCAGTCTATTTAATGTTCACCACCTTCCCTCATGCTATTTCTCTGTCTCTCCCTCCAACACAGACTCAGTGTTGCTCCTGCATATCTTGACATAGGGTCAGCCAGTGAACATGATTTAAATCAGTTTCCTATAAAATAGAGGCACAGGGGAAAGAATAGAAACAGAGAAAAACAGGTAAACTGATGAGAATCCAGCAGCAAGTTAGCAAGAGCAGTAAAGAGACAGTAACATAAAGCTGATCTTGTCAGCTTATTGTCCTTATCACTCCCAGGTCGAGATGAACTAAAGATTAGATTTTAGACAAAAACAGCACGGGAGTGTCAGACAGACAAGTTAGAGATTAATGTAATGTTGCACGCTTAAAAGAAAACAAATGGCAGCGCATACTTCAAGTGCTCAAGGGATGCAAACATTCACAGCGAGAGGTACAATGTGTGGACATTGCTGTATTTAGATTACCTTATGGTAGGAGCATTCACAGCGCTGTGTTGCTAAAAAATAGAATGTCATGTTTGCAGGAAAGGGCAGTGCACATTAAGTCCCTTGGAAAATCCTTCTGCATTTGTTGTGCAGTGTGTTGTGCATGTTTGGCTTCCTGACATATAGGCACTTTTTTTATGGGATTTGTATCTGCCTCCTAATGAGACTCTTTGATCTCGCAGAGTTGTTTTAATCTAGAAATGAAGCCGTACAGAAGAACTTCTGCAGCAACACAGCGGAGATGAAAGAAGGAATACGTAACTGCACACAGACTCGATATATATTAAACCGAGAAGCTTTCAGAAAAGAAACAGATTGGTAAACATAACAAAATATCTTTTTTTCTCGTGTCATCATCAATCCTTTTCAGAACGCGATTTAACGATTCCTCTCGCAGAGTGGGCCTTCCCAATTTCCCCATTTACATGAAATGAAAAAAAAACCCACTATGTTTTGTTATTTATGTTCCGGATCAAGAAGTCAAGCAATGATACACATAATTCAAACTCATTAGTGAAAGCAGTGAAGGAAAAAAAAACACAAACAAGTAAAAAAATAAATAAAATACAGCAGTGTGTTCACTGATAATGATAGCGATTATGTCACATAATTATATTTCCCATTGGTAAGCAAACCATTCACTGATTCACTAAGATGTTACATTGTTAAACATATGCTGCTTTTCACAGGGGAGTCCTACAACACTGCAGGAGCTGAGACAGTATGTTTAGTACAGTACAGCACACTTCTTTACTGTTACATGAAAGGATTTAAGTAAGCTGGGCATTCAGTATCATGCTGTGAAAATTCAAAAGCCCTAACAGGTAACATCGTGGTCGTCCTGCATGCAATTATTTATCCGGCTCTGACATGGCCGACTGCATTTTTGTCATTATTGCCGTTATACTTTGCGATAATGTGCACATACAGCGCAAACAAAACAAGACGTGCATTATCAATCAATGTGATTTTGGCTTGTATTTTTTATTAACTTTTTTGCTTTTTGGATGAAGCTACTGCAGCTGTCACAAATACCTTTTCTTTTTTGTTTTATGTTGCCCCCTTTTGGCTCGGTGAGTTCTGTAGTAATCAACGGAGAAGACTCCAGGATTTTACACCTGCACAGTTGTCTGACAAAATCACCATGCACAGAAACGAAAGCTGTGATTTCAGATGCATTTGCATGTGAAGTCATCGCCGAGAGATAAAGTAAGAAGATTCGGAAAGTGGAAACGAAAAAAAAAAAGAAAAAGAGACACTCAATTAAGTAACAAAGTTGCTGAGTTCCTACAATGGGGTGAGC
This sequence comes from Apistogramma diplotaenia, assembly GCA_015052665.1. Classification (NCBI taxonomy): domain Eukaryota; kingdom Metazoa; phylum Chordata; class Actinopteri; order Cichliformes; family Cichlidae; genus Apistogramma; species Apistogramma diplotaenia. The sequence goes on along the minus strand of VOQJ01032917.1, from coordinate 11,511 downwards.
TGAATTATGATGATCAATGTGGGGCGGCCGAGCTGAGACTGTATATTTTTCCACATTTAATGAATTTGTAAATCCCTAAAATGAAAACCAATATCTAACCCGTGAAGGAACCTGAGCAGTCAAATATTACAGCCATAATGTCACGCACTTAGTTCAGTTAGATCTATGATTTTCTGGACAAGGACACACTGTCTCAATATGCCCTCCAGTCGGTCATTTGTTCCAAAAATACTTGTATGATTGTTTCCAAAATGTGCATAGCAATGTGTCAGTATGTAACACAGACTCTTCAAAATCTGAGAACATCCATATATATGCATTTCTTCAGGATTTGCAGGAGAAAACCAAACACGTTATCCACACACCCTAAAGTCCTTTAATTTTAAATTGTAGCTAGGCGTCATAAAACTTACCTGCAAAAACGACCTAAGAGAAGCAATGGGGTTGTTTTATTAAAGGAGGACAGGGTCATTGTTTATAGTTGGATGGTAAATCAAAAAATAAAGACGTGACTGAAGTGCAGACTTATAACTCAAGAGCTTTAACACAAGTATCGCATTCACTGTTTAGGACTTACAGCCATTTCTATACATAATCACACATTTTCAAAGGCTCAAAAAGTAATTGGACCAACTAACGTCATTTCAAATATGAGGATTGATTCTAATATTTGGATGAAAATCCTCTGCAGTCAAGACGGTGTGAAGTCTAGAAGTCACAAACATCACCAAGTGCTGCATTTCCTCCTGCTCTACTGTGCATGCAATCAAGTGACTGATTTGACTATTCAAAGATATCCCATTTCTTTGCCTTGAGAAATTCTTTCGATGTTTTCTGGCAGCATCTAATCTCACCTTCCTGCTTTGCACCTTGCTGTGATATGCCGACCTCCTGAAGTTATTTTCTTGTCTTAGTTACAGGTTGCAAACTATGGAAATAATTCTGTCATCCACCTTAGCTGCCTTCTGTTGCCTTTTAGTGCTGCAGTTCTGGCCACTGTGCTCATAAGTTTGGATTTTCAGCCTTCACTGTCATCTACACGCCTCCTTACATGTTCATAAGTTAAAGCCGTGCTTCCCAGTTGCAGGGTCAAAGGCCCAGGAGCCTGCCATGCAGACAATTTTCAGTCTGCTGAAAACTAAAAGCCACTAAATGTGTCTATGCCAGCCATGTGATATTAGTCTTTTTTTTAATTGCAAATTCAGGACTCAGACTACCTCGGATTGCAAGATTAAAGTCTGGTTGCAAGATAAAAATGAAAGGTCACAAGATGATCATCACTACACGGTAAGAAATAAGAAAAGGAATTCTCTGCTTATCCTGAAATACTGGATTGTTTGACCTTTGCTATCTTCAAAAAGTATTCAAACAGAACAATGTGAGATGGGAACAATACTACTGTGCATATCACATGTGTTCTTATAGGGCGCCGTGAGGAGACGTTGGTTTGCTTAACGGTGGAAAGTCAAAATGTTAATAATTGTTGCGTTACACATAATGCCACTTCCCAGACATTTAAATCTTCCACAAAATGCAAAGCGGCAAGTAAGTCACCAGAGTGTATAAAACAATGCCGAAGCATTTGACACGGCTCCAAAACCACTCCACTGCAGTTTTATTGAATCCACACTTACTTAAGTTAAGGGCTTGGAAAGCCATTCACACAGTGTTGTCACTTTTGTGCTGCTGAAATTGAATCATTTAGACATTCACACATATCCGTGCTTGTCGGGCTCTCTTAGAGGCTCTTACAAATTGTGATTATGACTTAAAGTAAATATTAAATCATCTGCGGCTCTGTTTGTTCTTTTTCATGCTACCTTTTCTGTGTAATAAAATGTATTTGCTCTGGAGTTCTGAAACCCCCGTCGCTGTAATCCAGTCAATAGCATAAGGGCAACGCAATGTAAATGGAAAGCATTTCTTGTTTAGTTACATGTCTCCATTTTCCTTTTCTTTTCTTCTAATTTTCACTTTTATTCTTTGCATGTTCGGACAGTGCCTGTTTGCAAGAGGGATGCTCTACAGACACAAAAACACATAAAGTGGACACTGAGACAAAACGACAGAGGCGCTCTGTATTTATCTCAGCTACATTCCCCCATCCTCCTGTTACAGATTAAAGTCATTCCAACATCATATAATACATCCTGTCAGATGGGATGAATCCACTTACTGATTCCACTAAAGGTCAATATCCATTCCCCTTAGCCTGTATATAAAGCTCAGGCTGTTTCATCCTTCTGCATCTGAGCTCCTCCATCTGACAGAACCTCCCTGTTTCCCCCTGATGAACAGCTTATTGACAAGAAATGAGTCATCGGGAGGTGGCGAACCCCACAAACTCACTCTCTGTCAATGTTCAGTGCAGGAGCAGGGGCCACTTTAGAGTTTACGTTTTTCTTTAATGCCCCAGGGACATTGGTAGACCTTTCTATTCTTCTCCATTAAATGGTTTTGAAGTACTTTAAGAAAATTCGGAACTATGAAATTTCAGTAACTGAAGTTTAAATGGCTGTACTAAACCAAGGTAGTTCAGGAAAACTGTTAAAAATCCAGCTTAAGAGGAAAGAAATTCTTTGCTACCTGAAAAAGTCTGTGAGTTTACAGTCATGTAATATAATATAATGTAATGTAATATAATATAATTTCTGAGAACTCTGATACATAGACTGTAATTAAAAGATGGCTGTGACCCATTATTAAAAATACAGAAACACATGAATAAAAAATTATGCTACAATTTTGTTAATTTAAAAAAACAATTTTTTTCAATGCACTGTATGTATCTGTGCTCTGTATGACATAAACTTTAAAGCTACAGCTTGTGACTCCAGATCGTACTAGATATCTTGTGTCAGGTGATTGTCTCATCAGCTGTCTTGTAAAGTATATATGTGTTTACACAACTGTGGACCCAACAAACCTCTGGGAAAAATGCAAGAGCATTTTTTATTCAGGCAAAGCGCGTTTGCCCTGCGACATAGTTGGAATAGGCTACAGCACTTCGAGCTTGAGTTGCACAAAATCGATGGATGCTTTAAATTCAGAATTTCATATAGTAAATTGACAACACTGATAGCCCTAAGTTGAACACAAAATATGTGGATAACCCAAAAAAACCCACTTCTGCATATAAAGAGCTGCCTTTAAAACATATCTCCTAATACACTAAAAGTCTATAAAGAAATTCCTGCCTCTTTTGTGGCACAACAATCAAAAGCTTTAAGCCAAGCAGATTTCTCTAAACCATTTCTTTCAATACCACCCACAGCAGCAGTGATGCTATCGTTCTCCAAAGCAGTTGAGGCAGTTTTCCATTTTATATCTCCAACTTAAACTCAAAAATCATTTACTTAAAGCATTAGATTTGGATGGCATAACTGGCAGGCAATGACAGCATGTGTGTTGGACTAAGGAGCTCATAGAAAAAAAACACAACCAGTGGCAGACACTTTAAGCAAACAGCATTTCCTGTAGAAATGAAAGATTTAGTCTCACCTGTGCAAACGGAGGAGGTGAAAGAAGCAGGATATAATAAATAGAAGGAGAGAGATATTACAGGTGAGATACAGGGATGGTTGCGCAGCCTTAGAAACATGTTTGATTGCAAACAAAAACATTGCTGTTAGATTGCCTGGTAGCAAAAAGGGAGAATTAACTTGAGCCCAGACATCATCCGTTCACCGGGATGTATTTTTTCCCCCACCTGTTTTCTCGGCTCTCGCAAACACGACTTCCTCAGAGAGCCAGATACTCTCGTCAGAGAAAGAAGAACTAGACTGGTGCTAAAGAGCCACACCACATCTGTTATTCTACACCCAAGGGGATCTGTCTGTTGATGACTGGTTTGACCTTCTTACAGGCCAAAGTTGATGACTTCTCTGTGTGGTGTAAATATCAGCTCGCTTGCACTGGTCATCACTCACTAGTAAATAGAGAGTCACCTGCATTCTCCTAAATGGTCATATTCTCACTGTCACATACCTACATTGACTAGTCCAGCTTCCAATTTAAAAATCGTCTCAGTGTGTCTTTAAAGATCATAAATTTTAAGCAAACGTTCAGCAAGTGACAAACTGAGGCATTAGCATGATTCGGTATCTTAAAGAGACCTTAAAAAAGCAGCTGGAGATTTCTTGGCTTGGCATATCTAAATGAAAGGAAACATGCAAATGTGGTATTTTTGATCAAATTGTTTAGGAATTTGATCTCGTCACAGAGGACTGGAGCTGAAGAAAAGGCTCTGCCTCAGTCCACACCTGTTAGAGCAGGATGTAACGGAGACAGAGGATGAGGGAATAAAATCACTAGCAAAGTCATGTACAGTATGTTTTGGAAGAGTGGTGAATCATATTACAATATAGCAACGTACCTATGAAAACTAAACAGGACTATATTACTCATATGTGTAAACAGGTCTTTACAGTGAGTTTTTCTAGGTTCCTTAGCTTTCAGTTCTCGTTGAAGTCCAATTTTAAAACACAGATGTTTTAAGGAAATTACTCCACTGTCTGTATGGTGGCTGTGTTCCCTATTGGATTTTATTCATATATAAAGTTAGCGAGCACTTCAGCAAGTACAATAAATAAGTTAAGATACTGCGTCCCTGTGTAAAACTGGAGGATGTGCCATCTGGGAGGCAATAGCGTGTGTTTACAGCTATTAATGTCCGTGTAGAATGTAATAAATCACATCCATAAACCCGTTGCCAAATCCAGAGTATTCCCCAAGTGCTCTTGAACAGAGCAAGGAATTTCTAACAGCTTTTCCAAACATCCTGGTTTTATTTTGGATAACGTTATTTTGATTTGAACACAAACAAAATCATTTTACGAAAATCAAACAAAAACTACGGGGGTCAAAATGATTACCGCCCCGGATGCTGATGGTCCACTGTGTTTTTTTTCACTGGATAACAGGCTGTAGTCATTTGTTGTACCTTTCAACAAGCCTCACACGCATCTCCTGAGCAATCCCAGCTCCTTCTTCTGCAGCAAAGCCCTCAGGCTTCTCCAAATTTGATGGTTTTTTGGTGTAGACCTTGGTCTTCACTTCACCCCAAAGGTTTTCAATCGGAGGTATTTCCTCACCAGAAGCAACACATGTTTTGGGTTGGTGGGTTTTCTTCCAGTCTGCAGTTAAACTTCTTTCTTCATTATTCCTTTCACCTTGACAAGATTCTCAGTTCCAGACTCATTGAAGCCATCCCCACAGCACAATACTCCCACCACCGTGTTTTACTGAGGGGATGATGTCCTTTGTGTTGTTTGCCCCTCCTGTCTTTCTCCAAACATGAGCAGCAAGTCTGTGGCCAAATTGCTGTAGTTTTGCCTCATCTGACTAAAGGATGTGCTTCCATAATCTTTCTCCATGTTATCCTTAGCTTACCTCAGTTTAGCATGAAGGTTTCCCTGCAGAAATTGAGTTTTTCTTGGTCTTCAACCTTGCAGTCCAATTCCTGACTTGGCTAAGTCATTCACTGTTGTCTTGGCAGTTATTCCGGGGTCTTTAGACACATCTTTCATTACTTTTCTTCCCAGAGTCTTTGAAATCTTTTGCTCCCTCTCTCTGCCAGGCTTGTTCTGTATTGTGTGTCTTTTTTTTTTCTTAATAATACTTCTCACTCCAGTTCTTGACACTTGGAAATGCTGCGAGGACTTTATATCCATCTCCTACTTTGTGAACATCAACAGTTCTTTTTCTCAAGTCTAAACTCTCAAAAGTTTCCTTTGGTTCTGGCACAATACTTTCTCAAGTGACAGCTTAAATCCTTGCTCAAGTTTTATACTGTGTGTAAACGGGAAGATAACCCTTTGTTTTAACGATTTTACAAGCCGTGAGCATCACAACATCACTGCACAGCAGTGGTTTGTTCTGTGGCTCAATAAAAAAATTCGTTTTCAGGGGTCTAATAATATAGAAACTTATATGTACCTCAGTCCATAACTAAAGTGCTGATATGAAAAATTACATGCGAATAGTAATAGCAGTAGTTTAATTTTATTTTGCTAATTTACATCAATTTGATGCAGTGGAGTTCAAGATTTTGTAGTTGCTGATTTAGAAGTCATGAAAACAGAAAAACCGAAACTTAATGAATGGCGCCCTTTCTTGGCAGGCTTCAGAAATTGCATGGGTTAAGGCCACACTGAATTATTTTAAGTATACATTAAAAAAACAAACAAACAAACATCTATGCTGCTACTCTCACTTATGACCAGAAGTTGTGGGCAGGGAGTGAAAAAATGAGATACAAGTGGTGGAAATAAGCTCCTTCTGGAAGGTGACTGGGCTCGATCATTTGGGAGGTGCTTGGGAGCAGAGCCGTTACTCCTCCACATTGGAAAGAGGTGTTTCAGGCATCTGATTAGGATGCCTCCCGGGCAGGTGTTTTGGATGTGTCCTACTGGGAGGAGACCCTGGGGCAGACACAGGACACACCGCAGAGATTATCTCTCTCAGCTGGCCTTTGTGCTCTGCCCCTCAGTGGGCTGGCGGAGGTATGCCGCGGAGAGCGCAGTCTGGGCTTCTCTATGATCTCGACCCAGATAAGTAGCAGAAACTGGATGGATGGATGGATGGATAAAAATGTTGCTTTGTTAAAAAAACCCAAAAAAACGCAAACATTCCCTGCATAACATATATACAGACAAACTGCGCTCTTGTGTGAGACCTATTAAATATTAATGCATTTAGTTTATTTCAATTAATTGAATTATTTACTTTTACTGTGCTTGAAAAACACTCTTTTAAAATGAATATTAATGATGGCTTTTACATTATCTATTTGTGATGATGTGACTGGTTGAAACATTTAAAAAAAGTAATGATCTGAATGGTTTCCATTGTAGAGCCATGACATGTCTGCGGCTGCGAACGTTTGCCCTGTTAGATTTTAAACTCGTGCTTCAAATCCTGGCCTTCCCCAGAGCATACTTCTCTGTCCCATATCATCAAAGCACTCATGAGCCCATCTGTGACAATGTGTCTTCCTGACCATTCGTGTCGGATCGTAATGTGGTGTATTACTGATACCCATTTTTCTTTTAACACTTCATTGTCACCCTTGTGGGCTTGTGCACTCCACCGTACAGATGATTTACAATAGATGGAATCCACTTTTTCAGGCCTTTACAGTCTCTCTCCTCAGCTGCAGTAGCCAGGATTTTTTTTTTCGGGCACATGCAAGAGATCAAATTCCTGGAGTGAATGAGAAAATAACTTCTTTAACAATCTGTAGATGGATGTCAGCCGAGATAGTTCTTCTTCTTGCTTAAAAGAATATTTTGTTTTTCATCTCTTGCGATCGCTTTCTGTTTTTCCCAGCGGCGTCCCCGTGTCCGCCTCTCTGTGTCCAGTTCCCTCAGTCGTCTGGTTTCCCTGTTTAGCAGTCGAGTTAATCCTGTCTTGTTCAGTTATGCCTCATGTTCTGTTTTCTGTGCCTTTTGTTACCTGCCTGCTTGAGTTGATTGGTTTTTAATTCCCTTTTGTGTTTCTTTTCGGACCTTGTCTCGACTGTGTTTTGTCCTTAAGTCTTTTCTCTGTATTGCTTATCTTTTGTCTCCGTGTCTGGTTTGTATGTGTCAGTCCTGATTTCTGTGTTCCGTTCTTTATTTCAGTTTCTTGTCTCATGTGTTTTGTATTTAGTTCTACTTCTCATTTTCAGTGATTAATCCCAGCTGGGATCCCACCTGTTTTCTCTACCCTCGTTACCTCATGTGCACCGAGTCTGTACTGAGTGTCTGCATCTTCCTCTGTTCCTTGTTGTGTCCTCCCTCCTCACACTGTCAGTTCCTGTGAATGAAGCTGAGTTTACTCCTTGTCCCCTGAGTCCGGCATTTGGGTCCTACTCTGCCCGCCTCACGCAGCTGTCCCATGGCAATTTTCTTCTGTGGCATTTAAGTGCTTAAAATCTTTTCCATTATCTTAAATGTTTTAAATTATGACTTTTTCGTGTGCAGCTTGAAGTCCAGAACTTTCTGACTATGTACATCTATAAAATTATATGCGTAATCAACCACCTCAACACTGCACGCTGCTTTTTTTCCCCACTTCCCCCTCAGTGTGGTTCATTCCTTATTACTTTCAGGTTCACACGACTACAGAAATGCTCAAATTTAGTGAACTTAGTGCCAGTGAAGAACACTGATGCTGCCAAAAGCAGGCTCCAGAATAGGATCAGGCTTCCATTTGCAATTACAGTTGTTATACATATGAGCTCTAGTGTCAACTGAGCCTTTATTTTGTAGCTCCTTCATATATTCTTGTACAATTAGAAAGCCACAATAGTGGAACAACTGTTTTAACTGTTCCTTCAAAAACATAAACTTCTGTGCCACTGCTGGTAGCTTGAGGTGATACATGGACCCTACAGAGGTTGCACAGGTAGTCCAACTCCTCCAGGATGGTACAGCAGTATGTGCCATTGCCCGAAGGTTTGTTGTGTCTCCCAGCACAGTCGCAAGAGAATATGGAGGAGATTCTAGCAGACAGCAGTTACTCTAGGAGAGCTGGACAGGGCTTTAGAAGGTCCTTAACCAATCAGCAGGACCAGTATCAAGGAACAGGAGGAACCCTGCAAAATCACCACCTCCAGCACGTCAATGGTGTGAATGTCTCTGATCGAACAATCAGTAAAACTCTGAGACACTCTCCTAGGGCTGATGGGTAGGATGATGAATTATTATTAACATTAATTATTAACATCTACACCAGGGATGGACAACTCCACGCCTCGAGGGCCGGTGTCCTGCATGTTTTCAATGAGTTCCTGATCCAACACACCTGAATGACATATAGAAGTCATTAGCAGGACTCTGGAGAACTTGACCGCATACTGAGGAAGTGATTTAGGTGTGTTGGATCGGGAACACATCTAAAACCTGCAGGACACCGGCCCTCGAGGCCTGGAGTTGTCCATCCCTGATCTACACCATCAGAATGCCTATTTTCTGCAGCAGGAAATGTTTCATCAAACACAGGACAAACCTCCGTTTTAAGAATAATAATATGCTCACTTTTCTTCATTGCAGCCACCACATGCACCATCACCCTCTAAAAGCTTAAAACTACACATTTATTCAGTAGCACAGTTAAATATGCAGACACACACAAAAACACATCTAGGACACAATGAAGGCTTTTAATTTTTTTTTTGCCTTAGTTTAGGTTGTACAAAAATCTCATTGCATTTGACATTACTGTACTTGTCATTATTTGTTAATTTTTGCATTTAAGAAAATACAATTTGAATGTGGCATGTAAATACAATGAAAGGGTAAGAGAAGAAGCAACTGAGGAAAGCAATTGCAAATGAAATGTTTTCCTGCTCCTGCAAAAACATGACCTCAGTCACAACTTTAGCAAAAAGCTGGTAGCATGTGGCAGATAGTAGCAACTCAACAGGTTCATTGTAATTACTCACCACTTTGGACTACAGTGCTATTTTTATCTAGGCGCCCACTACATGTTGTTTTAACAATACTTAAAGTATATTGTTACACTCACCACTAGGTTTGCAAATAGTTTGACTATGATTAATTGCAAGATGAACTAGCTATTTGTATACACAATAAACCTATGGTGACCCCATTTCCTGTAGTTATATTGCTGTGATCAGTGTCTGTGTATTTTGTTTGTGGTCCTTGCTTGGGCAGATTCTTTGACTGCACTGAAATGTACTGCTTTAACTGTAATGCCACTTACAATTTCTCTGGTATTATTCTGCTCTGAATGAGGGTCATTCTACTTCAAAACCACAAATGGAAAAAAAAAACAAAACTAAAAGTCAACAATTCACAAGGTCTTAAATTTTTAAATACAGAATCAGTATCAGCATCAGCGTGTTTTTCAGCAATTTTAACCTGGAGCGGTAACCAGCCAGTCAGCCTCACGTATGACAGATAATGAGCTGCTGGTTTGTTTCATGCAACACACACACAATAAAATGTATTTTATTATAAAAAATAAAAATTTTGTATTGAAGAAAATTATTTTTATTTCTATATGCTGTCAATTATAGTTCTTAGAAAAAAAAGACAACAAATCAATAGAATAGAAGAATAGAATGCCTTCATAGTCATTATACAGAATGTACAATGAGATTTGAGGGCCACTGCTGTTCAGTGCCATGCAGGAGAAAGTAACGCTTTCAAGAATATAAAATAGAACTTCAGAAAAATATACAGAAAATAAAATAAAATGTTTAAGGATTATATATATTATAAAAAAGTATATACACATATAATAGGTGAGTGCACATGGTGGATGAATATTGCACTAGTGAATGAATATTGGTTATTGCACATTATCGGGGTGATAAATATTGACCAGTATGAATAATATCATATTGCACAGTCATTGTGTATGTGAGTACAGGATGGTTATGGCTTTGGCAAATAAACTGTTCCTGAGTCAGTTGGTTCTGGCAATGATGCACCTGCAGCTCCTGCCACAGGGCAGCAGGTCAAACAGGTCAATGCCAGGGTGTGAACTGTCCTCAGTGATGTTTTTGGCTCTGCTGATGCAGCGGGAGGTGGAGACGTCCATCAGGGAGGGGACGGGACAGCCAATGATCCTTTCTGTGCTGTCTTGACTACCCTCTGAAGCCTCTCCCTGTCTGCCTCAGTGCAGCAGCAGTACCATACTGTGATATAGTACATCAATCAGAAGGTCGAAGGTCAGAAGCAGGTTTGAGCACAAGTTGCTCTTCCTGAGGACCTTCAGGAAGTGATGTCACTGCTGAGCCTTCTTGATAACAGCTGTGATGTTATCTGGCCAGCAGAAACCTGAAGGTCTGGACCCTCTCCACACTCTCACCGTTGATGTAGAGGGGGGCTGGGTCAGTCCTGTGCAGTTCTGGGTGTAGAGGCAGTACAAGAGGGGGCTCAGCACACAGCCCTGTGGGGAGTCAGTGCTCAGTGTGCGGGTGGAGCAGAGATGGGGGCCAAGGTTTACAGTCTGAGGCCGGTTGGTTAAGAAGTCCTTTATCCAGGAACATGTGAGAGGGGGGAGGCCCAGGGAGTGCAGTTTGGTGGTGAGAATGTCCAGGATGATTGTATTAAAAGCTGAGAGCATGCGAGCGTAGCTCTGCTGCTGCTCCAAGTGGCTCAACACAGAGTGGAGAGCTACAGCGGTGGTGTCCTCTGTGGATCTGTTTGCACAATATGCAAAATGATGGGTGTCGAAAGTGTGTGTGTGGGGGGGGTGGTCCTTGATGTGCTGGCGAACCAGCTTCTCTAAGCAGTTCATGATGACTGGTGTGAGGGCCACGGGGCGGTAATCATTTAAATCAAATGTTTAAATTGATGTTTTTTTGTTTTGTTTATAAAAATATGCCTATTTTTAATTCAGTACTAGAAATTTTCCAACACATTGTACTGAATGCATTAAATGCATTATGCAACTTGTCCTACTTTATATACAGTACAGTACAAAATAAATAAATATATATATATTTATATGTATGTATGTATGTATGTATATAAAGCTTTTAGAATGATATATATA
>VOQJ01032913.1:0-18085 GCA_015052665.1 Apistogramma diplotaenia | reverse complement strand
ATTGAAAAAAAAAAAAAATTGACCCCAAAAAAGAAAAATAATTTTTTTTTTTTTTTTTAGTATTATTAGGCAAAATGGCAGAAAACATTCAAAAACCATTGCATTTCATTATTACGCGTGTTAGTGTTAGTGTGTGTGTGTGTGGGTGGCTGTAGCGGGAGTGAGATGTGGGGTGGATCTCCATTTGTATTTACTCCAGGCTACAACACGAGTGGCAATCTGGAAGTAGCAGACATGGTGTAAAGAATATATTAATGTCCAAATGGCTGAAAAATCACAAAGAACCCCCCAAAGGAATACTTATACATTTTTGAGAACATGTTTTATTCACTTCTTTGCAAAGAGAGTTTCCTGAAAAGATATATGAATCATTCCCGTGTCTGTGTAATAAAGATGGAGCTACTTTCAGTGAGGCGAGACTTGTTCAGCACTGAACAGAGGCAGCTTTAACAAAACCCACCTACCAACACCTCTACAGCTTAAGCTATAGACTACACCTCACTTTCCATTTAGGTTTGCTGGATTGACTTTTTATCCTTGTTCATAGTTGGAACATATGCTGTCATCCCGATAACAGCGTTAACGGCAGCTCCATGTCAAAGGTTTGGGGTATTTAAACTGTAGCTGTTTTCAATTTCAGTACAGATGTTTTTTTTTGGGCATTTTTAACTCAACTAAACTTTTATTCTTTCACCTTCTACAGTAGATTTTCACATTCTTTCTTATTCTTATTATGAAGCTGCACTCGAGTCTTGCGTGGCTTATTTTAATTGAAATGTAAAAAAAATATTTCTTCGAATTTCTTCCTAGTTTGCTCTTCTGTTCAGTCCTGTAGAAGGGATACTTTAATGTTACTTTCACAACTATAGCAGCTGATATGTCAGATCCCACACTCTTAAAAGAATGATGCAACACAGTGTAAAAAGTCTGTTTTAATAGCTTGAATTCAGAGTTATTAGCTTGTTGCTTAATAATAAAATATTAATTACCATAAAATAATGAGTTTTATTACCTTACATGTTTATTTTGATTAGGCCCTTTTAAATTGTTAGGTTTTATTTTTTACTTATTTATCTTTCTTTTTTTTTTAAGAACCCAGCAAGATAGGTAATTAAGGAAAAGGACCAGCATGCACTGGGGAGTACCTGTGGCTTTTTTTTTTATCAGTGCAAGAGGCACAACAAGAGCTATGACTCTCTGTCCTTTGACAAAATAAACTAGTAAAGTGCACATTTTTATTTTGAAAATTAACTTATTTTCTTCCTGGCCTGTACTGTAGTTCATCCATCATTTTGATGATAAATTTGCTTTTTATTTTTGACAAATAGCCACTGCAGTTACAATACCAACATCATCTTATTTCAGCTGCTCCCTTTAGGGGCCACCACAGAAAAAAATCTGCCTCCATCTCACCCCCTGTCTTCTTCTTCCTCCTCTGCCACTCCAAACCTCTCTAACTTTGCCTCCAGACTGATCGAACTGAGCTGTCCCTCTGATACACTCCTGTCCATTTTGGTCACTCCCAATCAAAATCTTAGCATCTTCAATTCTGCCGCCTCCAGCTCGGTCTCCAATCTTTTTGTTACTGCCACCGTTTCCAAACCACACATCGCTGTGGTCTCACTGCCACAATCATAAATCTTCCCTTTCACAAATATTTTACAGTACTAATATCACCAAAAAATGGTCCCACATGAACATGTTTAAAGCGAGAGAATTGTTTGCATTTAATTTATATGTGTGACCCAGAGGTTTATTCACAACTACTGAGCATTTTCACAAAATACAGTAATGCTGAGGATCCCCTGATTACAACGCCTTGCAGAACGTGTGCATACTGTACTGTACCTGGAGAAATGTATGGCCCTCTGACCAGCCACACTGAAGTAAAAGTTGGTGGTGTGTCTCATCTCATCTGTGTGCCCTGTTTCTTCAATCCAGTGGCCAATCGGGTGGCAGTACACTCCATCCACCACATTTTTCTCATCATATGTACACCATCTGTCGTGGCTCGGTCCGCTCCCTGTATGACAAAGACGACAAGCAGGTTAGTGCACAAATTCCTATTTTAGGATGCTTTAGCATGCGCACCAGATCTCGTTATTTTAGGGACATATTCATTATAACAAATACAATAATAACTTTGATTTCTTCAGTAACGACCGGTGGTGTGGTTTAAGGTAATGCAATTGTTAACTTAACATTGCCTCATCCATTTGCATTCAATAGAGAATAGGAGATTAAATATCGCTTACAGGTTAATGAAACTTTCACAAAAACCCACTATTGCAACATAAATTATTTTAAACTGGATATTTTATGTAACATTCTTCGCCTGGGTGCAGACGATAAAGGACAGATGGACAGACTATCTGTAAATACACAATTACACGTTGAATTGCAATTATCAGTAATTATTTCGCCTTTTTGCCCGAAAAAATGAAGTTATTTAAGTTTACAGATACAAAACAATCTGCAAGCCAGTGAACATTTAGTGTCACTTTACCGCCATCGTGCGGCACTAAGAACGCAGTGCACAATAAGAACCAAAAATAAAAAAAATGGCGCAGGTAACATTTCTGTCGCTCCACAGAAACGTTATATTTATTACAGCAATTCTGGGTGACGTTTCGAAAGCAATTCACGCGTGAACGCGGCCAAATGTGCTGCACATAAGCCGGTATCGCACACTGTGGGTACCTTCCCAGATGAAGGTGCCCCTGACTCTTTGGATGAACTTGAACCACAGTGTCTCTGTGTACGGCTCGGCAAGGTGCACGTCGCCGGTCCACAGACACGGTTCAGCGGGTGACGGGAGTTTCTGCGTGGCTTTCATCCGGACCGCCCTGTTCGGGTCCCAGTTCCCCATTTCAGCACGAGAACCCAAAACAAAGAGCTCGACCTCCGAGGACTCCGGAGTGAGAATGACGGCGAATCTGAACAACATGATCGCAGGCTTCCCTAAATCTGTTCAGTCGGTTAGTGTGGTGAGGTCGGGCTCTTATAGTCTGTGTGGTGTAGTAGTCTAAAAATAATCGGTTTGCAACAAAGAGGTGAAAGAGAAAGAGGTCCCACTCTGTCAGCATTTAAAGGGAACCGCGCCCCAGAAAACAAAAGGTAACATATAGAGGGGTCTACCTTCAACTTTAGTTCCATTCCTGCTACTGTTAAACATACTTGTGAGACTCATTTTAAATCCAGGATTGTTCTTCAGCAATATGAGCATGTGTAAAATCCGCACTTACACAGTATTAGGTTTGTGAAGAGTAGTGTAGTTTGCTCTCTTGTAGGTAGAATGCAGATCAGACGACATTAAATTTCTGTACCTGCAAACATTTGATCAGTAAAAGCTGGTTCACATGTAAACTGCCACCATTGCATTGTAGACTGAAAAAACACCATTTCTGAACCCGTAGCCTTAGAAACAATCCTAATGTGAGCATGTGTGCTGCTGCTTCGCCATTTAATAGTTACATAACTATGTCATACAAAGAAAAGAGGCAAAGGAGAGTAACTTATAAGTTCTACATTTATTGTTACATCACATTTAGTCACAGGTGAGATCAGGAATCAGTGATAAAGCTACAGTGGTTTCAGATGTGAAGGATTCAAAAAAAATATAAAGAAGAAATTGATACAAGTGATTACATACGCTTGATATTTTAGCTAGAGAATTCATAACTTTCCAATAATAGCACACTTTAAAAACACCTCCCCTACAAATCTCAATTCATAGATGGTCTCTGAATTTTACTGTACACTCATCTGGAAAGTCTGAAAACATTGGGGTTTATATTTTATAAATAGAAAAAAAAGCAGCCCATGTTACCATATGATAGAAGCAAAATGCAGTCGTTTCAGGATTCAACCCCTCATTAAGGATCTGATGCCTATTGTATGAACTAAATGAACAAACCTCCCATTAGTCAAGTGAGACCGATATGGCCAGCTTTGTTAAATAGCTATGCTGTTCTCTATCATAGTTGGGTTCAGATATGTGTAGGGGACTTTAAGCTCAGAGTTCCTCTCTTCAATCGCTTTACTGAGGTTGGACAGCTTTACTTGAAAGTCCTGAATCATCCGTTTCGGCTCAGGCTCGTCAAATCGTTCTTCAGGGTAGTGACCCAGAGCAACCTGCAGAGTAGCAACATAATCATGGTTGTTCATCACGAAACTGGTAACATGGTCCTAATGGGACTTCCAAGGTGCTCCTAATACTGAACTCACCACTTTGGTGTACCTCCGTGAGAGAAGCCGAGTCATTCCCGCAAATTCGACCGTCTCGCCAACATTTGGGAGGGTCTCCAAAATTGTCTGCAGGCTTGACGACCCCTTAGTGGTTGGAGGAGGTTTGCGCAGTAGGAGCGAGCCATTGGGCAGCCAGGAGTGGTAGTCAAACTAGACAAATGAGTTTTGAAGGACTTAGTTTAAGCAGCTCAAGTCAGTGTACTTTTATAATGTGATGCAAAAATTCACAGCCAGGATGGGCAATTTCACTGGTACATCTGACAAGTGTGACTAACATTTTAATTGGGGGGGAAAAAAAAGAAAAAAAAAACTATGCATTTCATTGCCCACCTGTCCATTATTATGTGCAGCATGTTGAACAGTCACTGTGAAGATCAGCATCGTGATGAACTTGATCACTTCCTCAACAGTACTAAAGTGGTCTGGAAACCCTGTTAACAGTGCACTCATGAGCCACGGGAAAGCATGGTTAGTGTGGGTTAGTGTGTAGAAAATAAGACCTTTGCATTTTACCAGAGTGTTCGTTTCCCAGGAAGCCGTGAGTGAATATCTCTTGGATCCATTCCTGGAGCTCTGTGTCTCTTTGTACCTCCCTGTCTGACGGATAGTAGTGCTCCACTATATTCCTCAAGAAGCTGATTTAAAAACATGACATTGACTTTCAATTATTTTGAAATTGCAGTATTTAAAAAGAAAAAAAAGTTAATCACCATACTTGCAAAGACATGAATGTGTGGAGCAGTTTATGAATTTTTAAAGGGATTTATGCAATACAGTGCAAGTTCTCTTGCAGCTGGCTTCACTGGATTTCCTGAACAGCATTACCTCGGCCTTCTGAACCATTATTAGTTTTCATACAGTAAATTCAATTCTGACCTGTTGATCATGTTCCACAGATCCAGACCATCATCTCTGTAGTAGAAATTGGGGATTGACTCCAGCCCTCGTGCAGTGATGTTCTCTGGCAGGCAGAGGGAGCTGTAGGTCATTCTAGATAGACCCCTTCTCATGAGCTCTTTTATCCCCTCATACCCAAGTGAACTCTATTGGTAATCAGAAAGCAGTTAGTTGAAATTTCAGGTGTTCTATCAAAATATAAGGCATAAAAAATGTTTTCACTTTGAATGGTTTAAAAAAGGGATCCATACAATGTTTAAAGTTCCATCAGGTCCAAAAAACGAGTTTCGGGCCACAGTGTTTATGTGCAGAGTGTAACAGAAGTGTGGGATCAGCAGCTGTACAGAGAGGATAAAAGTAAAAATCTAGAATAAAAGTCAGTCTTATTAACAGAAACTCTTGAAACAGGTTGTCCTGTAGTATATCCTACCACGTCTGTTATGTTTGCAGTGTGATTTTACCTTGTAGAGTGGATGAATCACAGGGAAGCTGCGGAAAGTAGCAATAGCAAAGACCTCTGCCAGATAGTGAGTGCCCAAGAGGTGATAGACTGCTTGATGTTCCATTAGATCTGCACTTTTAAAAAACAGCTTGGCTAGCAGCCAGTCCACCTCTGGGTCAGTGGGCAGAAAGATGGGGTTCTGCTCAGATGGCTGTTGATGCAACTGGAATTACAGGAAAATATTTTTTAAGATATTGTACATATGATAAAGTTCAAAAAACATGAAACAGAGCCCACATTTGCTGTGTCAGTAAAACACCTGTATTGCAATTGGCATCAGTTTGTTCTCTGGGTTCATGTAGAACAAACACAAGCCAGCAGTCATTTGTAGAGCTTGACCATCATAGATCCTTGTCGGTATTCCATCCATCATCTTCTGGTCACAGATGAAGATTTTTCCTTTCTGACAGAACAAGATAGAACAGAAGTAAAAAAGTTAACGAGATGCAGCAAATTCTAAGAAACACTTTTCTTCCATACCTCCATTTCCTGCTTCAAGGAGCTTCCATCGCTCAGGAACGGCTTCACCATCTCCTCTGTGACTGGAAAGTTTGGGGGAAGTTCGGAGCACCTCTTGATCACATTCGGGTTTATAGCATTCAGAAACTGGAACCCAAAGAAGTCATCTTCCTTCCAGTGTTGCATAACATACACTGAATGAAATTGACAAATACAATTTGTGTCATAATCAATAAAAACAAACAAAAACAAGATCCTGACTTTCCTTTGAAATCATATTGACTAAAGTGGATCTGCTTCTTCAGCTGCTGACAGTTATTGATGTCATCGGCCAGTGTTGTTAAACACCTTCACTGAGATGGTTTTTTTTTTACCTGATATTGTCGTCTTCTTGAACCAGAAGGTGTTTTTCATATCGTCTGTGCTTTTCCATTGTTTGGTAGATCCAACAAGCCCCTTGAACAACAGTTCAGCAGCACTACACGAGGAAGGGTGAGTGTATAAAAGCTATATATATGACTAGAAATGAATGATTCAAAACAATCTTTTTGCCCTTTTTGCAGTTACAAATAATGCACAGATTCAATTACTAACTCACATCATTCTTTTAGTATGAAATAGTTCATTTGATTTGGCCAGAGAGAAGCGTTGTTCAGCTGGAAACTCTGAGATATTTTTGTAATGACTGATGTGTGGTAGCTTTTCATCAGAGATCGCCCATCTAAAACAAACAAACAAACAAACAAACAAACAAACAAACAAACAAACAAACAAACAAACAAATGGAAATAAATTAAAGTCAAATACATTTACTGTATAGCCCAATGTTTAATGTTAAAAACAAGAATATAAGAATATCATCAGCATAAATGTGCGCGTAAACTTACTGATACAATTTCTTTTTATCCATTAGCTCATTTCTCCGATGGTCAATCAGCAGAGGATGGTCCTCCTCAAAAACCTTCACGGCTGTCAGGTGATAAACAGTCACATTTTAAATTAAATAGTCAGAATCAAATAATATTTGAACAAAAAACAAACCAAAATATTGTCAGCATTGATGAATGAATTAATTTTAGCAGACCTCGCCCTCCTCTGAGCTCCACCAGCTGTCCCCTGGCAATCCATCTGTAACAGGGGAAAAGAAGGACTTCTCCCTCTGGAGTTGTCACCAGCATTTTGGAGCAGTACCACTCATCCTCACACAGACGGAAAAAGGGATCCTTCTCCACCTTGACCAGAAGAAGTTTCCCCAGTGACAATGTGGTTTTTATGGTGTAGCTCCCTGTCTGGAAATCAGTGAATAAAGAAAGAAGAGCTTATTTAGTGTACTTCAAACATTCAGAGGACACTATATTAGGTACACCCCTTCAACTGCTTGTTGAGGCATGCATCTAAACTCAGCACAACAAAAGTAAGGAAATGTGTGTTTGGTCAATTATTTCTTTGCTGTAACACTGCGTCTTGGCAGTAAATCTTTTATTGTTGGGCAGCCTGTTTATTTACTCTTAAATGATGCCACATTTGTAAGGAAAATGCATTCATGGGATGAGCAGCAGAGTTGAGGTTGCGGGTTACAAAGTCATCCCACAGCAGTGTTTGACCAAGCAGGTGACCAGCATGAGGAGGAGGTGCTGGGCTGTTGTGGCTGTTCGTGGTTCTTCCACATGCTACTGATGTTTTACCCACTCGGCTCTGTTGCTCAACAGACAGGGAAGCAACTTGATGCATTTTGGCATATAGATGTGGTCAACACTGCTGTTCAAACTGAGCATGAACATGGTGAAGTAAGGAGGTTTAATCAGCTTTGAGAGTCGTAGTAGTCTCCATTTCTGCTGCAAAATTTGGGTGGTAGGGTCAGAATGTGGCTTAAACAACATCAAAGCATGCATCTTGGCTTCTATGAATGCTTTAGGCTGCTGCTGAGTGTAATGGTGTGAGACATGTTCTTGGCACATTTAGGGTCTCTTAGTACCAGCTCAGGGTCATTTAAGCACCACAGCCTACCTGACCTTACTTTGTCCATCCCTGTATGACCAGTGTACCAACTTTTGATAGCTTGAGACAAATGTTATAACATTCAAAATGTTCTTTTCTAGACCTAACTTAAAACATATTCAAGAAGCAATATTATACTGAATATTACTTGCCTTGCCAGATTTAAAGTCAATGCCTGGATTGTCCAACTTTGTTCGCTCACTCTGCCCTTCTGTTCCAAATAGGATGATGTATATATTGTCCAATGTTCCTGCATGTTTCATGTCACCCGTTGTCACCTCTAGCTTGTACTCGGCCATGGTTATTTCTTCCAAACTTCTCTTTCTCTCTTCAAAAAGTTCGTCACTTTTGTAAACTCAAAAATATTCAGCATGCAAAACGCTTGTTTAACAATCATCAGCTATCACAGCAAGAACAGAAACCTTTACTTTGGAGCTGTTTGTACTTACCTCTCAGCCTTGAAGCTTTGCTTTCTGATTTGAATTCGAAACAAGTGTTACGGGACCTCCTTTCTGAGTTTTAACTGAACAGGTACACCTGGTTAATCAGGTTTGCCTGAGGGACATTTCCTAGCTGAATGTAGAATCTGTATCTGAAAAAAAAATCAATACTTTTTCATATCCTGTGTTTTCCTGTTGTTCAGTAGAACCCTTGAATATCAAATCCATACCACTAAGATTTAAACAAGGGCACATGATCAAATGTGTATTAAATAATATTGTATGCACATACTGTACCTACATTAGTGCAATAGAAATGCTTTTGACCATTATTAGAGATAATTTAGCTGAAGTTCAGGAACAGGAGCGCACCCCAAACACTTTATAAACACCTACTTTCCCACACCCGTCTCCTCTCCTGACTCGTTTTTTTTTTTGTATTTTTCAATCTCTCTCAAAGGTATTGGGAGGATCTGCCAGGCCCTGGAGCCACTGCCAATCCCCAGTGAGGCTTTTCTCTGTAAATATGTTTTTCATCTGCGGGGTGAATTTTGTCTTATAAGTAGTATACTTTACTTTTACTGACTCAAATTCTTTGGTAAAAGTTTAAAAGACAACACATGGTTTAGTTAACTCTCTTGCCTCACAGGCAGCAGCTCCTGGAAACACTGGCTGGGGGCTTCCAATGTGGCGGTTTCATGCTCTCCCTGTGCCTGCATGACCTCTATCCAGGTGCTCCAAAGACATGTGTTAGGCTATGATTCTAAATGGACTGTTTCACAGCATTAGCATGTGTCAGATAGAGTCCAGCATACATGTGATCCTGACTTGGATGAAAAAAAATGGATAGAAATGACTAACATGACAATGATGTGTCCAGATGTGATGAGATTTTGAATTTTTAAGGTGCTTTGTTTTCAGTCATAGTATAGAGTACAGGAGAAACCCTCTTTGAGCTGCATTGGCTCATCCTCTTGTGTATGTGTAGTACTAAAAAACTAAGTGTGTGATGGAAGGAAAGCTGCTCCAGCAGCCAGTACACAGGCAGACTTCCTTAACAATGAAATTCTAATTGATTTATTGTTGAGCCTGGAAATTATACTAGCCTAGTTACAGAAATGAAAATAAATAAACAAGCCTAAAAAGAACAAAGAAATATACAAAAATTGTAAAGACTTTATTAAACTGTATTAAAGCACATGCATTATTATGTTACCCATCTGCTTATACTCACAAATATTATGTAAAGTGCCGGCATACCTTCTGACACACAGAAAAGATGCAATTTATCCAACAATCTGCTTTTCCCCATGGCTACTACTGAAAGGCAAGAGTGTGAAAACATTTAAATGTCCATATAGATATCATATCACAGAATATAAATCCACTGTGTGTATCTGTAGTCAAGAAAATATATTTAATCTTAACGGAATAAGTGCGCAATTTTGATCACATCCATGCAAAGTGAAATGCTTGTTTTATTTCTCTCTGCGCACACACACACACACACGCACACGCACACGCACACACACCACAACAGACCTGGCAAGTGAAGTGTGTTTTCTTTAAGGCTTCTTCATAATCTAGTGTAATACATGAGATCATTTTCACGAGATATTGTTTTTTTTTAGTTGCAACAGTCACATAATATGACCGTGAATCTTGTGCAGCTTTGACAGGTCAAATGTTAACATGACGCAGGACGCGACGGAGTGAGTGTCCATCTCGTGCGGTGCACATGGCAGGAAGGGGTACGGGCTCGGTCTTGTGCTCCACTGTGTTGAAGTGGCACTTCTTAAGATGGTTCGACATGCTGGGGATATCAGTGAAACCCCATGACAACACCGGGCTGAAGGCAGTGCTGAATCTCCACACCTGCAAAGGTAAATAAACAAATTGTGCAAATGATTTTTTTTTTAAATTGAGCGCGTCTTTAAAATACAGCCATGCATATATTTACTGCACATTTAATATCGGCAGCTAAAATAGAGATTTACATTGCTGCTTACAAGAAAAGTCAATCAATTTTGAGAAAAAGTTAAACAACATACAGTAGATTAGTTTTCTGCTTACTTTATTTTTGATCTGCCATGACACAGTGCCATGAGGACCAGGGCTCTGTCTTCGCTCCCACTGCAGCTCCACTATGCCCCTGGTCTGGAGGAGACTGGCACACACCTCCCTCATAGTCCGTGATACCAGTGACAGCTGGCACAAACTGAAACTGTCCAGGAATCCAGCAATGTGCCACAGTATCTCAATAGGGAGCCCGCTAAATTGGTCAGACTGGGAATCACCTGGAAGTTTCGCTTTTGGGCAAAGCTGGATTCCAAAGGACTTGAGGTGTCTATCATGAATCACCTTGGCTCCCCGGACAGATGGATGAAACCTCCTTTGGGAAAATGTGCAGCCGTAATACGCCAGCGGACAGCGTTGCTCCATCCAACCATTGAGACCGGCATGAATGTCACCGTGGACATTTGTGAAATGGGAGGAAAACTGGTCCCGCCGAAATGACTGACCACAGACAAAGGGGAACATATGCTGGTAACGGGGGTTAGGAGGGAGGTAGCGGTTATGGGGGACTGCCTCGACCTCCAGAGCTTCCAGAACTAGACCTAGGCGAAGGGTACGGAAAGGGCTGGGGTAGGAGAGCTGTGGGGCAGCATGGTCACAGGCAGAAGCAGAGGCCATGTCACCCACTCTTGTGTTAGTTACTAAGATTGCAGCAGGAAAGGTGAAAGTCTGCGTGCCAAAGTTAACATGGTAACCATCAATATAGACTGTATCGGAGATCCTTCGGCACTCTCTAGACTCCTCTAAACAGAAGAGCAGCGCTGCTGTAATCAGATCTATCTCTCCTAGACCCATGGGGTCATCATCCTGTTCGAGATCTGAAGTATCCACTGCCTTGTCCTCCATTATGGGTTGCAACCTACACAATGATCTGTCTGGTGTAATACCCATTTGTCCATTAGAAAATGGGCCCCTAAAGGTCTGGTACTTGTGAAACTTCCTCTCAGCTCCATGGTTTTCTGAAAGAAAGATTCCTCTGTCTTTCAGGACAACATGACCAGCCCTCTGCGCCACAGCCTGTCTGACATGAGGTGGAGATGTCATCTGATGGGTCACTGATTCTTGAGAACCACCGGCATTCAAGTTATCTTGCACTTCAATAGGACAGGCCGCCTCTGCACAGGCCTCAGTCGTCGCTAAAAATGGTCCACTGGTTGTACTGACAATCATTACGTCTGTTTCTTTTAGAGACCCATTTTCACTCAAACAGCTCGAGCAAACCCTTTCCTCCTTAATGTTGCTTTTATGCAAACTATCTGAAGCTACAAGTGTTTCGTCTTTTAGTCCATTCTGAAAGTCTCCATTGTTGCTCAATCTACTTTTCAGCATAGCAGCTTCTTTGTTCACACACTGTGTACTGCTTTCACCACAGCTGGCACTGCTAACAAAGTCCAAAGCAGCAGCTAAGCTTCTTGCAGTTTCAACTGTGGCCTCGTACAGTTTACCAAAGTGCTCCTCATTCAAGCCATTAATTCCACTGAAAATTTTCTCCTTTGCTGAGCCTGGTGGGGGTGGTTGTGCTTGATGAGTGGCTGGCAGCTGGGAAGGTGACTGAATAAATGAGGCCTTAGGAGCACATGTTTGCAAAGTGGAGTGTGTTGCTCTGCTCTCTTTATTAACACTGACAAGTGGCTCTCCTTGAGCAGTAGGTGTCATGGCAATCACCTTGAGGGACTCCAGTAGCGTACGCTGGTCCTGAAGGGCAAGTGCCATGTCCAGCTGCTCCACCTCCTCCACCCCACGGCTTAGGCTTTCATAGGAAGTATAGTCCAGGCAGCTAACAGGCCATCTGTTCCACTCCATAGTGCAGCACACAACTCCAGCTGGACACACTTCCAGGTGAGCATACATCTGGTTGCGCACCAGGGTGGCAGGACAGCCATATCCACTATTTAGGCAAGGAATCCTCATCAGTGGGCACATAAGTTGATGCTCACCCACTTTGCAAGAGTGAAATACAGCCCCACAAGCCAAAGGACATGTTATAAGATCACAAGAAATTCCTGGTTCAGGTTTGACCATGCATCTCTGGGTAAAACAGGATGTGCAGTGAACATGGTCCTCCTCCATTTTCAAAGCAAAGTGTGACTCTGGAAGGAGATCCACAGTCCTGCCAAAACAATACAGTAACAACTCAATACAATACAACAGAGCGGAGAACATGAAATGATCATTAATGAGAAAATTCTGACATATCAAGTTTTTTTTTGTTTTTTTTTAAGTGTATTTTTAAATGAATATAAGCTGCTGTAATATGCAAATGTCCCCACATGGGATCATTAAAGTTTATCTTATCTCATCTTAAGCTTCGGCCAAGTCTTGAAAGGCTGCTATAATGACAACAAACCACCAGATGTCACTGTGAGACATGAGAGCCACGTCCCAATACATGAGATCTTGGCTTAACCCAAACAGGGAGAAAGCAAAGCATCAAAACTTCTTAAGAATGTTCCAGCTATCACAAGAAAGTAGGAAATATAACAGCACTACAGATTTTTAGGATAAAGAAATTGCACTGGATTTAAAATAAAGCACTTCATTATAGTATATTTCAATAGATGCTTACTAAACTTCTTGAAATTAAGTACTTAATTTCAGAAGTACATCATACTTGTCCCTGCTGCATACAGTATAACATAAATGTTGTCAGGATGAACTGTAGTTATCTTTAAAATGTTAAAATACCAGGTTGTAAAAGTCAGTTGGTGACATTAAGCTGTCATTTGAATACACCAACCTCACATGAATGCACTGAATAAAAAGAAAAATCAGAAGTGACAGCGCAAACCCAAGTTTTCTACCATTTTCTTCTTGCCATGAATGAAGCCTTCACAGTAACTGTGAAACACTGCCCTCTCTCAAAGGATCCCAGACTCAACTGCACTCACATGACGCACCTAAAAGGCTGTCTCATACAGTACCTTATTAGGAAAATTCCCAGCTCAGTGGAGGAGGCTGAAATCTCTTCTTTTTCAAATTTTGGACAAGAGAATACCACATCTCCCTAATTCTAAGAACATGTTGATTCAAATCAAATTTAAAAACAAACAACAATCTGCATCTTTGAGAATTTACACAGCCAGTGTAATTCCAAAGTTGCAGTAAAGTGTAGTTTGCTGCAAGCGTAAAGTGCAAAATCATTATGCACTCATCTAGATAATATCAAAGAGTTTAACAAAAGTGCTTAATAAAGACTACTGAATAAAAAACACTAAGTAAAGTTAGTATGTAGCCACGATAAGCAAGTGATGGTGACAGTGATCACTTTATGAAAACACTTCCAAAGTGTACCAAAACAACCTGGACAGGCAGAAAATACACTCAGAGTGTAGCCATTCTCTAACTACAAGCGTAGAAAGATTTCAATAATGGGAGTGCCAAATTACTCACGGCATCTATCTATTTCTATAACCACTTCATGCCAACGAATGAATACAAACAGGAATACATTTTAAAGTGAAATCGTATCCGGTCGCTTCAAAATCTTGCATATAGCATGCATGAATACATAACCCAGCATGCCACTAACATATACAACATTTTAGGAAAAAAAGAATACTTTTTGTTTTACCAGCTCCAGTGTATCGAGTTATTGTCTAATGCGCGACCCACATAAAGCTCGTACGCTGACAACAAAAATACAGCGTAGTTACTTCATTTTCCCGACCAAGTTTACTTAAAACAAGAGCAAAAACAAGAAGAAGCTTTTACTGCCATATACAGTAGTCTATAACGACTTCAATGCTGCAAGCCTGGCTGCTGTCATCTGCTCCCTCTTCATCACATCAACTTGTTTTTATAACAATGGCAGTCAGGTTTACACTGTGGGCTAACAACAGCTAGCTAGCTCGGAAGTTGAACGGTTCAAAACAAAAGCGGTATAAAGCTGGGTTAGCATGCAGGGCGCTTCTCACCTGATCGCAGTGTTGGCAGCAAAAAGCCCGATCAAATGTGTTTTAAAAATTCCAACAAACTTTACTGTTAACTGCAGTTACAGCTGTAGAGAAAGTGCTAACGAAAGCTACTAGCTACTCCTCGCTACCCTCTTTCTTTTTTTGCGTTTCAAAACTTTATTGACCAAAATGGACAGCAGCTTTACACGGTGTTAAAAAAAATAATAACAAAGGGAACTGTCTACTCTAGCCAGATTGTTACAGAGACTTTAGAAACAATGCAAAATACCAAACAATACTAAAAAAAAACAAACAAAAAACTGGCTTTAATAAATAAACAAATAATCTAAAATCAAAATAAACTACACTGTAATCAGTTTTTATACCGTGTCATCTATCATAATAGAATAGAATAAAGCTATTTTATTGGCTATTTTAACTATATAATATTGAAATCGACATTTGTAAATAACATTGTATACCACGGGACCACAAAATACCGTCAATAATGAGTGTATATCGCTTTAATATTGTTACTTAGGATTTTATTGATTTATTAATTTCTTAGAAGTACTTGATAAGAAAGTAAACTGGAGTACATTGAAGTTGTAATTAAAGTTCCTGAGTAAATATATAGTGTTACAGCGCACGGATGACCCGATCCATGCTGTCATCCGTTGAGCTTCACAAGATTAACAGGATTTTAGTCCAATTGGATCAGCGGAGATGCAGCAGAGGGTCCAAATACATCAGACGACAATCACGCGCACTCCCTTCTCGACATGGCCTGACTACAAATCAACTTCCATTCATATAAATTATAAGTTCTGTTATCTTCAGAGTAATTGCATTAGCAGCAAAGCAAACCAAAATTGAATACCCCATATCTCAGGCATACATTTTCATCATGTCATTGTTTCTTTGAAAACAGAAGTCATGTAAAATTTTGGGTCTTACGTGTTTATTGCGTTACGTTTCAAAAAACAGCAGTAATCAATAACAAACAGGAGAGGCCACTGTTGCATCGTTTTTGCTGAGCCCTCGCCTAGTTGGAGAAGGTGGGACTGTGCCTCAATTCATTGCTGTTAACAGAGGGACATGCGACGTTTAGAGGTCGGGGTCACCCTGCATTACACCACCACAGTACCTGGAGGAGATGACTCATGGACACATCAGAGCTGAGCAGAACTGAATACACCTGTCATGAGGTGCTGAAACAAAGCCATACAGTGGGGATATCACTACATTATATAAAATCTGAAATTGTATTTTTTAGAAGAAAAGTGAAGGGCTGTGAGAATTTGAAATCAATTGTCCTTAAAATCTTAATTAATTTGATTTAAAGGAGCAATAAATAAATAAATAAATAATAATGATAAAAAATTGATGCTCAAATGAATAAGGGGCAGATTTTAGTATTTATAGAATTTTTTAGTATATGACATCATATATAGTCATCTGAAAAGAAAGCTTTAGCTGCATTAACTTGAAGTAATTATTTTCTATAAGACTTTATGTCTCCTGTGGAAGAATTTTGGCCCACTGTTCTTTGCAGCATTGCTTTAGTTTGATGAGGTTTATGGGCATTTGTTTTTGCACAGTTCTCTTAAGGTCCAACCACAGCATTTAATCAGGATGAGGTCTGGACTTTGATTGGATCATGACAGAACCTTGATTCTTTTATTAGATATTCGGTTGTAGATTTGCTGCTGTGGTTGGGATCATTGTCCTGTTGCATGACCCATTGGTTAATCTTGATTGTAACATACAAGCTCCTTTGGCTACAAAAGAAGCCAGAATGATCACCCCTCCATCACAGCGCTTGCGCTCATACGCTGTGTTTGGGTTTCTCCAAGCATGATGCTGTGCATTATAGCCAAAGATCTCCACTTTGGGCTTGTCTGTCCAAAGGACATTGTTCCAGAAATCCATGCCATGTTCTTTTTTTCCTGGCAATCATTACAGTCTTTTTCTAATCGTGCTGTCATGATCTTAACATTTAACATGCTAACTGAGATTCTGAGATGTAGCTCTTGGGTTTTTTTTTGCACTTTCTCTGAGTATTGCACGGTCTGACCTTGGGGTGACTTTGCTGGAATGTCCACTCGTGAGAAGATTGTGACATTGTGATAACACGCACCTGAATGCTCCAGACCGGCAAACTGATTGTTTTTAATTTACACCTTCATCACTCCACCCTCCCCTCACCAAGCTGAAAACCATGCCTATCTGTGCACGTTCAGAGGGTTAATGCAAAAATAAATAAATAAAAAAATTAAATGAGAAAACAAATATTTATGTAAGACTCTTTGCACTGTTGTTTTTTAAGCCATTCTCATGCTTTGTTTCTTAATAGAGGTATCAATCTTCTACCATGGATGAGAAGGGCAGACATTGCCGAACAAAAGGCCTAGAAACACAAGGTTTTTCAAAACGTTGCTTGATGGCATTAATGTTTTGAAGGCATAAAAAAGCTAGGTAAGATTGGGTAATTTATGTATTTATTTGCAAACAACAGAAGCCACCATGTTAGTATCAGATGATGGAAACACTGCAAAGTCTAAATGGGAAAAAAATAATTCAATACCCACTTAATTTAAGTGATTCATTTTGTGTCTGTTTTGACCAATATTGCATAATCAGAGTAATATCACTCTTAAGTCGTTGCTAGAAAGCCTTGCGGTCCACCCAGGCAGACTGCACGCCCGCCCCAGTTGGCCGCAGTATCCAACAGTGTCTCCTTCTTAAACATGTCACTTGTATTTAGGTTCAATATCAGATGCTCGCTCCCGGAGCCCCGGGCACCAGCAATGGCAGTAGTGACGCCTTTGTATAAGTTTATTTTTGATTCATACCGCCTGGCGTGAGTCACGACAAGGCTCTACTAGTTCAGAATACATGCCTCTCGGGAGGAAAACCTTTGCTCATGGTATTGGATGGGTGAAGATGAAACCAAAAGTACATCTTCGCCACATGGGAGCAAAATGAATTCAGATTCTTCTCTGTAATCGTAGCTCAAATGGAGCAATGAATAAAATATGTGCCTATGTAAAATGTTTTCTAAACCAGTGCTGTTGGATCAAGTCTTGCGTCCTAACGGTAACTCAAATCTGCCTAAAGGTCGAGAAACTGAGATCGGTGATTGGCCTTTGTTGATCTCATGACTGATATGTCGTCGATCCCCACTTCGACCGAACGCTAGATGGCGCAACAGGCTCTGCTGGGTGCTATCCGCGGTGCTGAAATCGTCCACGGCTTCTTTTCATGCTGGAGCCAGAGGCCTCAAGTAAACTCAAGTGAGTGGAGATGTGAGAAGCAAGCTTCTCTCTGTTTCTTGTTTGCACTTCGCAGCTCAACATCCTAAACTCTCTTCAGCTGTGGCGAGCTGACAAACAGGTCAAAATGGGCGGGTAACGCCAGACACCAGGCTAATCTAATGCTCTCCTTCCCTTTCAACATATACCAAATGATTCAAAAAAGTTAAAATGTTAAAATGATACACAATTGCCTCTCTCTCTTTCTCTCTCTCTCTCTCTCTCTCTCTCTCTCTCTCTCTCTCTCTCTCACACACA
>VOQJ01032911.1:14770-25382 GCA_015052665.1 Apistogramma diplotaenia | reverse complement strand
TCCTCCACTTGGGGCAGCAACTCGTCCCTGAGCCGGAGTGGGCACTCCACCCTTTTCCGACTGAGGACCATGGCCTCAGATTTAGAGGTGCTGATTCTCATCCCAGCCGCTTCACACTCGGCTGCGAACTGTTCCACTGCGAGCTGGAGGCCACCACCTGATGAAGCCAACAAGACCACATCATCCGCAAAGAGCAGAGACGAGATCCTGAGGCCACCAAAGTGGAAGCCTTCCGCCACATGGCTATGCCTAGAGATTCTGTCCATAAAAATTATGAACAGAACCGGTGACAAAGGGCAGCCCTGGCAGAGTCCAACACCCACAGGAAACGAGTCCGACTTATTGCCGACAATGCGGACCAAGCTCTCGCTGCGGTTGTACAGGGACTGAACGGCCCGCAACAGTGGGCCGGACACCCCATACTCCCGCAGCACCTCCCACAGGATACCTTGAGGGAAGCGGTCGAATGCCTTCTCCAAGTCCACAAAACACATGTAGACTGGATGTGCAAACTCCCACGCCCACTCGAACATCCTTGAGAGGATAAAGAGCTGGTCCAGTGTTCCACGACCAGGACGAAAACCTCATTACTCCTCCTGAATCTGAGGTTCGACTATCAGACGGTCCATGGCATAGAATTTACCCGGGAGGCTGAGGAGTGTGATCCCTCGATAGTTGGATCACCCTTCACCCGACTTACTGCCGGCAATGCGGACCAAGCTCTCGCTGCGGTTGTACAGGGACTGAACGGCCTGCAACATGGTTGAAGTGTATTTTTTAAA
The DNA here is from genome assembly GCA_015052665.1 of Apistogramma diplotaenia. NCBI lineage: Eukaryota > Metazoa > Chordata > Actinopteri > Cichliformes > Cichlidae > Apistogramma > Apistogramma diplotaenia. Next base: position 24,600 of record VOQJ01032911.1, on the reverse strand, counting down.
CTTTCATTTATCAGCCATTATAAAAGCTAATATCAATATATCAGCAACAAGTGTGATTCCACAAGCAAGGCCTGTCACTTATCATGTAGTAGGTGGTGCAATAGCCAGAACTGGCCTTTGGTCTTCGTGGGGAAATAACCTGTGCTGTGTTTTAGCTGCTACAGTCTTAGCTATGTTCAAAAGCCAGTCAAAAAAATAACTAAACTTCTGGTCTTGTGATGAGAGTGAATCAAAGTGTAAAGCAGCAGGCTGTAAAACCAAAACAATGAGCTGAAAGGTACTAAAACACTCCACAGAGGGGAGCCAAAGGTAATTAAGCTCTACAATCTGTGTGCTTAAATCCCAAGGTGGCACATTTATTTTTGTTCACACCTAAATTTACAATGACAGAAACCAGAGAGACTCAATTTGATTTTGGAAGGATTTTCTGCTCGACTGCAACACATTATCTCAGAGACAAATACACAGCCAATAAAATATCCCATAGCTACATACGTATAAATATAACACGCAAAGTCTCCTATCCTGCCACCCACACATTCACTCCTACACAGACTCACTCCACTCTGACCTGCGGCCACATACTGCTGTACATAAGCCATGTCAGCCTTTGCTTGCCACAGTAATAACTCATGACAGAACCCAGATGGCATCCTGCAGGCTACAATCATCAAGACCAGGGACAGGAGGATGAGAGGCACTCCAGCGACAGAGCAGCCAACATCGTGTCTCAGTCCCCCCTCACACACTCAGATCATCCAGTAGTCTTAACAGGTCTGTGACCAGTGGAGGCCAGCTCTCACATTACTTACTGATGTTTTTAGCATTGTTCACAATATCTGGAACCTTAAAAGGCTCATCCAAGTGGAAGAGAGCAGTCATCGCTTGATTGAATGTAATGTCAGTAATAACATGCAAAGTAGGATCTAATCCAGTTAGGACAGTGCTCCACATGAATTAATGTTACCCTTCATTTTACCTTTGGGAATTCCCAAAGCCTAGGAGAGAGGCAGGTGAATACATTATGCTAATTTGGTCATTACAGAGAAACCAAAAGCAGTTTCCCTTTTTCCATAAAGGAGACAGGCGGCATCATTTTCTGCAAAGACAAGATCAAGCTTCACTGTGTTGCTGTGATTGTCATAAATATAACACGATAATTATGGTGTTCTTTATGGCCCCAATGAGAAGAGACATTGAGAATGTAAAAACCAAATGTAATATTTCTAACTTAGGTTGTAAGTACTCCATTCTCCACATCATTTAACCAGTAACACACTTATTAGAGCCCGAATGACAGGCTGATATTAGATATTTACCGATATATTGGTATCGGCATTGATAATAGCCGATAACTTCAATTTAAATGGCAAGAGACGGGAGAAACACCCTTCAGCTTGTTCTAAGTGTTGATGTTGCATAGTTAGTCCACCAAAAATCTGTTTATGTTCTGCGTGTCTTCTGAAAGAAAGGCTCCAACACTTATTTCATTAGGAACTCATTGACATCAATCCCAGAGAACCCAGTATGACCTAAGATTTAATACAAATGTGTAATGACAGCCAGTCTTGCCTTGAATGACCAGAAGTCACTGGCTAGCACCCACTCAATTAGAGAGCAAACATAGCCTTGAGTGGCTGATTGGAGCAGGCTAGGTTATTCCTTGATCCTCAAATGCCATCTTAAAAATCACTGAGAGTTTATTCACTATGAAACAACTATGGTGCACCTCTGCCTAATCCGTGTAGCAACATGACTGAAAAATATTTCAAAGAAAGTGTAATGCAGCAACTGGATTAAAAAACACTGTAAGGGATTTTGAGGAGGGAAAAATTATATATTGTGACAAATAGTGCACCAAAAAAAACGAAGGGATGTAATTCACAGCAAGATTTTCTAGGCCATCATAAATTATAAATGATGCAGGGGATGTGTCACCTTTCAAAACCAATGTCAGCTTCCAGGCTTGTGACAAATTTCTATAACGTTACTGGAAAACACCCTTTTCCAAATGTGGATACGGGAATAAAGAATTTCAGACTGTGAGTCCAAAGTGTTTTTGTTAAGAAACTCAGACCTTTGCGTGATTGTGTTCCAATCTAAAATCACTGCCTCCTTACATATCAGACGGTAGAACAGACAGTAGATTGATATCTGCAGTACGTTAGTGGGGCTTTCATGATGAGCAGTAAGTGGGTCATGTGGGTGTGTGGCAGCATTATAATGGATGATAGATTTTATGGTGGGCCCGCTTCTATAGTGCTTCTCTTATGCCCTACCTGGGTTTGTGATTGCATAACTGCTCTACTGAAATGTTGTACATGGCATATCTCGCCTCTCCAGCTCACAGCCTCACCCAGACGCACACAAACACACATTTATGCATGTGCACACAAAATAGCTTCAGACTCTCACACTTACAGACACCCACACCCACACGCAGAAGTCCAAACCATCTGTTCAGAAGCTTGTTGAAGTGCATTAGTTGCACCTGGCCGTGAATGAGCTGCACACTTGCATACCTGATCCAGAAACAGTGGACTTTAGATTAAAGCCAGACATAAAACTGACTGGGTTTCATCAACACTTACTGGAAAAATTGTTTGAGCCAACGCAGTTTAAGTGTGATCGAACTTATCCTTGCTAATCCCTACAAACTTATCTTGCAGATAGTTTTGGGTTTATTTGCCTCAGTTTTAGTTATTAGTCTTTGAGACTTCAGGTTAATCTTACTATAATACAGCCAAATGTGGCACACAAGTACCTAAAGGTTTTTTATCTACCTTCAGGTTGCCTAACAATGACACCATCATGTTGCCTACAACCAGCTAAACAACAGGCTAAAATCACATCACAGACCAAATACTGGAGCATGGCCATGCACTGGTTTGGAGGGAAAAAAAACAAATCACAAAACTCCTGTTTTGCAGACCCAGTGAACATTTTCTCAAAGAAAAGCTGGAGGAATTTAGAAAAATGCTTTTCTGATTGCCAAATGCACCATGAATACAATTCAATTAACCCGACTGCAATGAAGTGGCAGCAGGCATTTTTGAGACCATTATCTTGGGGAGCAGTCTGACATTTTAGATAATACACTTAATCCCTTTCAGATCTAGAATATGTCACGTGCTGGCTTCATCAATCCGTTAAAATGAAGGCATTCACTGCTGCAGAGAGCCATGGTATGCATGCCGTATTTGCCAATCACAGTTTTCTTAATACACCCCAGCAGGGGTGAACATGAGTGCGTTCACATGAATGTGCTCATCTGCCAGGACAATTTAATTTGTCCACTGGCCCAATCAAACTGGGTATGTGGTTCAGAAGATGAATGGAAAAGCTGTTTTGTTTTGGGGGGTTTTTGTACCCAGAGCAGATTCCCAAAGTGTGGACCACGGCCCCCAGGTGGGCAAAGACGGTATTACATGTGGGTTGCAAGAACTAATTTACATGTATTTAACTGTCCCACCACCCCCTTTTTTTTTATCCCTTTTTGCTATTTAGTATGAAACTGTCATTAGCTATTTAAATTATTAAAAATTAAACAAGAAATAAAATCAAGAAAATAAAGCAATGAGATTTTATATTTTTCACATGATTCCTCGTTTTTTTCCTCTCTCAGATGGCAGAGGGACAACTTTTAATGGAGAATGCAATACCCCAGAATATCAAAATGAATCAATGCCAAAAACAAAGAAGTAAAGTTTAGAAAGACTTCTCAGATCTTGACTTCTTGGCGGTCTGATGTTTGGGTAGCTGCCCTACAGTGTCGAGTTCACACACGTAACAATGTCCTATGCCAGCAAACGGCATGCAGTTCAGATTTGTACTGAAAGTAATATGGAAATTTCCCAACCTGGTGCACACACTTCTGAAAGGGCTTTTATTTGCCATCTCGCCGAGGGTCTAAATACACAACAGCACTCTAGCCTATAAATATTAATCTAGAAACACTGGATAATTAGTTAATATTAATGTAAACTAATACATTAATATTAAGTTCATTAAGTTATCTCTTCACCATGAAGATGTCACTGCACCTGACCAAGAATTGATTACAGCAAACAAACTTCCTATAACAAAACCTCACATTTATTTCGATATGGGATAAACATATAGAACTGACCTAATCAAGCTGAAAATTTTTGAAAAGTGGCAGCTTTCAGGTTTTTTCAGGTTCCAAAGATGGGAACAGCTCCACTTGTCTGTATAACAAAATATGACATTCAGTTTCAGAGATGCAAATGAAGACAGAATTGTGGTATTACCAGATATAAAACCACAGTCCTCAATAACATGTTCCACTTCCTGTCGTATAGGGAGGATTCTGCATTTGCTGAAACTATCACGTCATCATGGATTCTAGGTTTTCTATTTATGTTAAGAGGAGATGATCACTCCGAGCACCCGCCACCAATTTCTTCCCTCTAATTATAGTCAGTAATGGTTCATCCAAGAAGATAAACTAGGGTGCCCAATAATATCCGGCCTAAGTGACTTGTGAAGTGAGCAGGAAATGAAATGCGCGAGTTCAATTGGAAGCACTACAAACGGCTATGTCACTGACTTTATAGGGAAAGTGACGAGGAGGAAGTTGAGCGAGTAACAGAGGGACTGCAGGGCTGCATGAAGAGATGAAAAAAAGTGTCAGGTTGGTGAAAAAAGAAGAAGAAATGTACGATAGAAGTGTGAGAGCTGACTAACATGTTCCACTGCAGAGCTTCACAACCTGTCAGAGCAGGAGAACGCAGGTCTAATTAACAACACTGACTCCTGCTATTATATTCCATTATACTATAAACCTTCATTAGTGTTAACACTTACTGTTAATACACTGACAATGACATACCTTTAGTCTTTACTCGAGACAGCTTGACTTACCATAGCATAAGAGGCACACACAGTACCTGGAGCCTGACACTGACACACCTAAATGTGATGCAGCCCTCAATTCTCACTGTGAAAAAAATACTTTTGTGGGCCCGGGGTCGGGGTGGGGGGAACAGCACAAGGTTTCCGGGGGTGTTGTGGTTGCCAGCCTTCACTCCCCATGTACAGTACATCAGTGAGCTTTGGCTGCACACAACCCTGTTGCTGGCTCTCCACTGTTCCTTCCTTGGACCAGTTTCGATAGATACGCCAGTATCTGCAGAACGGGAACACCCCACAAGAGCTGCGGTTGAAGAGATAATCTTTTCTATTCACTTCACTTCACCTATCAGTGGCGGTTGTTTTTTGCTTAACTGGAAACTCAGGTGAACTAAGTTGACCCAACCGATGATGCTTTTTCTTCTTCTCTCTCTCACTGTGGTTCTCTTTGGTGTACTTGTATTACTAGAACCTGCCACAATTGATGTGATTTCACTTCAACCATCTCTTGTCAGCAGCTCTGTTGAAAGCCAGTGCAACAGCGCTGTGCAAAAGTCTTGAGCCACTGCTTGTTTCTTCACGTTTTTCTATGAAAATGGAGCAGCAGTTTATTGAAACGTGCACACAGTGTACAGTATATGAGGCAAAAACAGAGTTTGTACAATTACAACAAGCTTTAACCTTAATATTTGCTTAACATATTTTTCAACACAGAAAACAACTCTTGGACACAGCTTTCTTGTCATTTCTTTAGTCTTCAGGAATGTTTCTCCAGGACACTCAAAGCTCTTCGGATATTGGCTGGATTTTGTTCTGTTCTCAGTCATGATGATCTCACAGTACTTCGATAATGTTGACTGATAGCGTTGCACTGTGTATTTTCCTACTCAGGTATGCTTCTACTGTACTGGCAGTACGATTGTCATACAGAATTTGATTTTTTTCCCCCTGTTTCTTAAAGACATGACTTTCAGATACTGTTTATCTGCTTTACATGATTCACAAGTGTCTCCCTCCCTCTCGACAGGCAGCACAAAAATGAGGGGGGGACTCAAGACTTTTGCACAGAAACATGCTTGAAACTTGCAGAATGCATACTGTATACACAAACTTTAGCAGACATCCATCTGTACTTATTCACTTTTTTCTTTTCTGAATGATTGTGAGCCCTTTCAGAGCACATCTAGTTAGTAAGAAGATTAATCAGCAACGATTTCAACAAAGAAAATAATCAACAATCTCTGTAATTACATTGTCATTCACACATTAAAAAAAAACAAACTGGACTACGAGTGTAAAAGGTGCTTCTCCCCGATGAACAGCCAACAAGAACATCGTTGGAGGCAGCTTCCCTCCCACAGAAGAGCCATTACTCTGCACATTCCACTGCATTACTGTGTGCATGACTTACCAAAGAGCTGGCGGTGAAATATAAACTTCCCGGCTAACAGGCCAGTGATAATGGCCAGTATCCAGCAAATTACTTTCAGGATGTTCCACCCAAGGCCCGGGTACTTGTTGAAGAGGAAAGAGAAGCAGTTGCCCACCACAATCATATGGGCCTCTGTCTGGCTGTGAGAGATGGGGTCCTCGGCAAAAATTAGGAAGTTAAAGAAGGTGACGAGGTAGGCCACGATGAGACGTGACCATGGGTGCTGGAAATAGTAGCGAAAAAGGGTATCTATTTCCATCTTGGTAAGTGCCCCCCCCCCCAGTCACACTTCACCTGGGAGTCAGAGAGAGACAGACAGAGAGAGAAAGTGCTTCTTTTAGTCAGATTACATTACCAGGCAGGCAGATTAGAGTGAACACACCCCTCAGACACAGATTAGTGGTCAGAATATCACTAAAAGTTTAGTGTGGATTAGGATCACGCTCAATTCAGAATCAGCTCTGATAGTTGAGAAAAATTGCCAATAGTGCGCATGGTACACAAAACCAGAGCTTCCACTCAGTCCTAAGATTACCACACAGCTGTAAATCAGCAAACAGCAGCAGGAAAACAAGGTAGAGGTGGGGGAAAAAAACGAGCGTAAAGTTGCTGATCGAAAAGCTTTAAAGATTAAATTCACCAGTAAATCATTCGTCATACCTGGGAGAGGTGGAATTATTTCAAAGCGCCGTAAATCAGCTATAAATCGCTGCTTTTATCCTCTCGGCCTGTCCGCTCTGAAGACTGTGGCAGCATTACACTGGAGCTTTACCCAGCAAGACCAGTGCACGAGTAACCTCTCCACAGCCCGTCCCTCCTGTATTTTTAATCATCATTCACCCATGAGTTCCACTCTTCACTCCTTTGCTGTAGGCCTCTTTGAGCGGTCTGACTTTGCTGGGCTGTTCTTGTGCCTGCTTTGATACCTTCCCTAAAATACCCCATGGGGCAAATTTAAAATTATATAATGGCTTCAGAAATAGACGTGGCTATTAAATTTCAACAGCATCATGTTTGTCTTGTCATGACGGTGCCACCTTGGGTGATATTACTCTTCTTTCTCTATCAAACTGGAAGTGTTAAGAGGAGGGGAGAGGAGGCAGTGTTTTGACCAGGGACCTGCTCCCATTCTGTGGCTAGCACCTCATGACTGGAGAGTCCCAAAACATGCGTTAAGTGGGACTTAACACCCAAAGGACACCCATGCAAACATGACACCGAAAGAACAAATTGGCCCGGGATAACTTTAGCAAAAGGGGGCCGGGCTACAGTGGGCTATAGCCTAGATAATGACGATGAGTAATCGAGAGCTCGACTGATGTTTCAGGACCTTAATCGACATTAATCATCTCCACCATGATTATGGTCCTGGTCATGGCAGTTCCCCTGAACTCCCTCGAAACCACTAAAAATTAGATTTGTACTGATCAAAACAAGTGCTACAGGAAATACACTCAGTGGCCTCTATTTGGAGCAGCTCTGGCTATTTCTGAATGGACTATCGTGTCCAGAGCATTAGTACGTGACCACACACATCCCCTCTAATGTCACAACACTGTTGACGCCAAATGTCACATCGCCGACTCTACATATCACAACAAGCTTGACCTTTTTTTTTTTCTTTTTGAATGTAGGATACACCAAGTGAGATGTGGGACAGCCAAAAAATCCGTGCAAGTTACCTGCACGCAGTTCCCGGTTTATTATTAGTGCATGTGCAGTAGATAAATCAAGATCATTTTACGCACCAGCTCCACGCCGTTTTTCTCCTAGTCGGACGAGAAGCCCCGCTCCCGCTCTGCTCTCCGGCCACATCAAGCCGACAGCGGCGCTCTAATCATCCTAAACAGGAGATGATACGGGAGGGTTGTAGTGGGATTATCCATGCGACCTGTTGTTGGTATACGACAGAGGCACCCACAAATCCTCTGTCATTGTGCCGGGCTTTCCATCCGCCGGGCGGGGTTGCTGGAGCGAGGGGATGCTTCGTCAGTGGGTCCCCGCTGTGCGTTGCTGTTTCTGGGTAGTAAATAGGACACTTCCACCGCTGCTGTAGCATGTATGGAGATGACAGGATCCAGGCAGGAAGCGCAGCATCAGTGCAACGCAATGTAGCCAACACGTTGAATCACCAGCGCCAAGTCTGAGCCAGTACAAATACCCGACTTCCGCTCATGCGTTTCGAAATAAAATGAGACGAACATTCCTAAATAGCTGACACATACAGTTAGAAAAACAGCTGATCAGTCACCTTAAAAATTAAAAAATGCCCATACGTTTATCATACCACGCCAAGAACCGCCTTAAGGCACAGGAGGACCTGACTTTTCCAGGTGTCTCACATCTAAAGTTCTCTTTATTAAAATGTTTGGCGTTAACAGACCAAGAGCTAAACGGCATGTCTTTGAGTATGGAAAGCGATTTTAAAGCTTTTCCAAGTTATTTAAACTAAATGTTCCTACTGACAATCATCTACACCAGATTTCAAAAGACTGTCATTTTTTTAAAGCCTGGCCACCCCAGAAAATTCACTGTTCTCATAGGATCTGTCGGTATCTCCTTAAGTTGTGTGTCAAAGTTCATTCAACTACAACCAGAATATTGAACAAAATTAAATTCATCCAAACACAACACTGAAGCAAAGATACAAATTACCAGTGACCAAGCCTAGACCTTTTGGAATAATGCGCTCTGAATGGATTCATTGTTTAGTCACTATAAAGGAAAATCACACCGTTTTTGTAGCAGAAGAAGCTCTTAACTATTGTGATGCATGCTTGCAGCCACTGACACTTGAAGTCTGTAGTCTGAAGTCTGTATTTCATCAAAGAATGGTTGAAGATGAGGGCGCCTCAATAGGCGAACAGAGCCCAGTGAATAATTTACTGAACATTAATATGTTACATATTTCCTTGTTTCATATACACGTTTTAGCTGCAACGCTAATCGTTTTCAGCGGCACTAACATTTTATTTTGTAAGAAATAAAAGGTTAAATTTGTTTCCTGTATGACTAGCTGTGCGTGTCTGACTTGACGCACAGCTGAGACGGGGATGATTTTGCTGCCATAGGGCTCATTTATTTATTTATTTGTTTATTTAAAGAGGAGACTAGAGACAGGAAGCCCCGTGGCTTCCAGATGTTGCCGGATTTCACGCCAAATAGGATCTGCTGCTATGACAAGCGGAAATCTCTTGGTATGACAGATCAGAGATGTGGAAAAACTGAAAAAAAAGAAAAGAAAAACGAACGAATTGACTAATCTTGATCCAACTTGTAGGCCATAATTAAATGCAATCTATATATATTTTCCTTGAATAACTGTATCATATATGCTTACTAAATTATGAAAGCATACAAGGTAGAGTAAAACATGGTCATAATGATTATGAACATAGTTAAGATGCTCTTCTTGTTCAAGATTCAAAGTGTTTATTGTCATTTGTACAGAGGAACAGGTTCCTTATATACAATGAAATGCTTACTTTGCTCCTCGCTCGGAATGCAAACTAAGAGATTAAAAACA
>VOQJ01032900.1:31740-58928 GCA_015052665.1 Apistogramma diplotaenia | reverse complement strand
GTTTCTACCTTCTGTAACAACTGAAACTATGGAAGAATAAAACAAAGCGGAGTGTGAACAGAGTTTAGATTAAAAAAAAAAAAAAAAAAGGCAAAAAGAAAAAAAAAAAAAAAAAAAAAAAAGAAAGAAAAAAGGATTAAAATGGAAACCACAAACTGAGAATTTGTTTTTACACATTCCTTCATACTTACACCTCATAGCCAGTAGCAAATACATTACATCAATCCTTAGAATAATCATGAAGCAGAATGCCTGCCCACACTTCCAGCAATGACTCACATGCGGCTGTGAACTATGCTCAACATTGAAGCTTCAGAAAAATACCATCCAGCAGATTTGCAGGATCGATATTTTTTAATAAAGCCGGTTTGTGAAATATTAAATCAAACATCTACATTAAAATCAATATAGAAAGCACTTTAAAACATACCTGATTTTGTGGGTATTTGTGAGGTTTTTGTTTTTCTTTAAAAAAAAATTTAAAAAAAAGAGCAAACCACCATTCAGGTTTGTTTATCAATTAAATGATTTAATGAATGACTATTGGAGAAAAAAAAATCCCAAATGTCGCCCTCTTGCTCTGCTAAGGTGTAATTACATGGTTGCACAGCTTCAGGGGTGCAATTGGTAGTTCGTAGTTCGAACTTCTCTTTCAGCATTTAAGGTTTGTTTGTTTTTTCCCCTTTAAAGACACTTCTTACGTACTTTGACCCGATCCCAATACATTCTAGTGGTTACAGTGGTTTAGTAATAAAAAATAAAATAAAATAACCTCACACTGAGCATGTGGGCCTGTAGAATGAGACATGCATAAAAGGCCAGATGGAGTGGACAGGACAGAAATGCAACACACACTCGCAACTAAAAGCTGCTACTAATTAAAAACCTTATGCACTCATTTTTACATTGTATACAAAATTGGCACACACAAGGAAAAATAGGTTAATAAGCCAGCTGCAAATAATATTAAAAAAAACAGTGGTGTAATTGTCGCTTGCTTGAAGGGTGTGATGTAAGCAGACAAAAAGCAAAAGCTAAAAAAAAATAATAATAATAAACTAAAGAGGCAGAAACCAGCCTTGAGGACCAATCCAACATTCTTCAATCTACGACTCTGTCTTTTTTTTGTTTTTCTTCAGGAAGGAAGGAGTGCGGAACTTCTTTTTCTTTTTGGAAGGGGATTTGCTGGGAGACTCGTCACCCTCCTGGTCGCCGGTGTCGCCGGGTTCCTCCCCCTCGGCTGTGTCGGCAGTGGCGGGGGCGGAGTCCTCGGCAGGAAGCGCTGGAGCATCTGAGGGGTCGTCGGGTGTCAAATCTGGAAGGGTCTGTCTCAGGGTGGCTGGGTCGCTCTCGTCCTTAAAGGTTTGTTCCGGCAAGGACTCTGGCGGAGGGGTGGATGGAGAGAGTTAGTGGTCTCAGGGGACAAACTGATGCATCTGCACTGCTGAGCTGCAAAACCCATGCGATTTTCTACTGTGTATGAATCCACCTTTCTCTGCAGTCCACACAATTATTATTTATGTCTACAAATCCACCCAAGGCACTACTGAGTTAGGGTTCTTTAGGCTAGGAAAGCTGTGCTCACAAGCCTAACACCTCCACAGGCAACATTCCTGCTAAAAGCCAAAAGAGTACTACATAAAAAAAAAATTATATAAAAAAAAAAATCCACAAGTTCAAATTTGCAGCTTTCCACAGATCAAAAGCTAAACCTTCTCTTTCCGTCGCTTTGACAGGCCTGAGCTGGCACTCGCCATTTTTGTTTTACCTTCATTTAAAACAGCGAAATCTTAATGAGTGCAGTTCTCTTGGTCATTTGTACCCTGTGTACAAACAAGAAGAAAATTAAATATAACAGAGCACGCACATATCTGAGAAAAGTCCACAAAGCTCAGATTTTTTTTTTTGTTATTATAAAACAGCGTGTTTTAGATTGTGTCAGCAAAAAAGGGAAATTAATTCAATACTGGATCAAAGCAGTAAGTATCGACAAGAGCCACCAGAAAGCACAGTATTAATCAAGCTGCTAGGAGAGAATAACTACATGTTTGTATCCTGTTTAATCAGGAAATTGATCCATTTGAAAATACTAAACTTGGTCCGTTTAACCCGTCTATGAGAGCGCTTTAAAACCGCAAATTACTACATGTTAACTACTGACTCAGCAAGTTTTTCAAATAAACTTGAACTAATCCATGTGACCATATAAATAAATAAATAATACTCCCAGCAAAACAAACAAAAAAGTGCTGCATCAGCTTCAGGGATCAGCAGCACAAACTAGAGACCAGAAGTTTTGCTACAAGCTCACACTTTGCATTCATCTCCATGTCTGTCAGCACAGAGAAAAGGTCCAACAACACAGACGGATTTAAAAAAAAATAATAAAAAATTCAAATGGAGCACCACCACACAGCCAAGCTTTGGGCTTCAACCAGCTAAACCAACACCAATGGCAAGTTTGCTTGGAAAGCCACAGTTAAATAATGCACTTGTGTACCTGGTAAAGGGCTCGTCTGTAAGACAAACGACATTCAAAGATATTTTCAAAACATTACCTGATTTTTTTTTTCCAGGAGACAAAGACATACAGTGTCATATAACAGTTACAGAAATGTGCTAAAGTGCGAAGAAAGCAGGAAGAAAAGAGGTCAATGTGAAACACTGGGCAGGTGGAGAGGTTTACTTCAGGAACGTCCTTCACTTTTTGTTCAGACCAAAGCCGTATCTTTTAGAACTTGAATGAGGTGGTCACTCTTTTTAATTTATTTATATATATTTGTATGAATTTGTATGAGTGAAGAACTCTGAAATAACCCCCCCATCAACCTCCCCGAAAGAGATTCAAAGGTGTTTAAACCATCAGACCCCGGTAAAAGGGTTAGTTTAGATCACAGAATACAGCTCAGCTACTGAAGCCATGCAAAGGAAAAAAATACAATAAAAAAAAGGGGGGTAAATGCTCAAACAGGCATGGAGGGTGACAGGTTAATTAGGAGGGTGTTGAGGAGGTGGAACAGTACATACTTACTATGGTAACAGGTACTCTTTTGTATTTCCATCTCCTGATTGTAATCGCAGGCACGAAAAAAGAAAAAGCACAAGTAGAAACAAATGTCTATGCAGATCAAAACACAGGCACTGTGTTAAATTAAAAAAGGAAATCAAAAAAATGTAAAAGAGAGGGGGAAAAAAATCCCAGAAGATTAACAAAAAGAAAGAATGGTTGGGAACCATTCTTGGCAGACTCCAGGTAGATGGAGAATGGAGGTGAGGGGGGGGGCAACAGGAGAAACTGTACAGAGACACGTTATGCAACAACATTTCTGGTATTAGATTACACCTGCAATCAAAGCTACGAACCCATTTCTCCCTTAAGCCGACTTCAGTTCACTGAATGTAAAAATGACTGTAACATCCTGCTTTTAAAGGCCAGGTTATAGTATCATTGGGGATGATACCACTGACCCAGGTGTAATCCAATAGTAATAAAGACCAAGAGGGAGCAAAAAATAAAAAGGGTCTGTTCTGTGGTCCGCCAAAATCTGCTAAATAGGATTATTTATATTTAATACATCCCTTCCTGCCAATCCAAACTACTTCCTGAGCGTTTGGCACATTACTAGATAAAATAAACAAAACCTCTTGGCCTCTTATTACAGAAAACAAAGCACAACACTTATAGTAGTATTATTAAAGACCACAGCAACAACAGACTCAGAGACAGACAAGCAGGTGGGTAGGCAGGAGCCTCTGCATTCTCGCTGTAGACCCTAGAAACACCCAAACCTTCCAGTCGCAGGACTGGAGCAACCCATGCTGAACCGAGTGAGCCCGGTATGACCGGCTAACTTACCTTCCTCTGCTCTGACGGGGGTACTGGGTGGTGTGGATGTGGGTTTGGGGTCTTTGGGCTCGTTCTCAGGCTCTATCTGCTCCCCTGGATCTGAAAGAAAGGTCAGCAGACATGAAACCGTAAACAGCTGCAACCCCAGATTATAAGGAATCGTCAGTGGTCGTCACTGTTTTTTTTTAACCTAAATATGCAATTAAACATAATTTATGTCAATGAGTCAATCTGTGCCAACACCCACATAAAGCAACACAAAGGGAAGGCAACACGACAAACAAAACACACAAGATTTAAGCTTTAATCAGGAGAGCACTGCAAACCTACTGACAAAGCCCCACTAAATCAACCTTAAGAACGTCCCCAAGACCTGATTCAAATCATTAGGTCTGATGGAAATTAATCAGAAGCACAGAAGGGACAGGTGACACCACCAGGAAGACAGTGTATTCAAGACAGGATAGCAGGAAGAGAATGACCATTGTATCCACACATGGGATGCTCTGATTGGATCATTGAGCTCAGATGCAGATTTCTCAAGAGTTAATATTATAGAGCAAAAGCCAAAAAAAACAAAAACCTTTTACACTTAAGGAGTGAAGACCCTGAACCCTGAATGAAAGCTGGAAGGTTTAAATCTTAAAAATTTGCTCTACTCTAAGCATCCTCTCTCCTCAGCCCCTCGTCCAATCAAACTGCAGAAAGGTGTCTGATCTGCCAAAGCTCTGATGCCTTTGGATAAAACATCAGAGACAGGGGATGGGGAGGAAAATAATCAAGCAAAGGCTTCAGAGATTAAACTGTGGGTATGGAGGGTGCTTGCACATGGTTATATAAAAAAAAAAAAACAATTGCAGCAGACTCCAAACCCTCAAAAGAAGGAGAACACACAGCAGGCAGGGATTCCCAGTCTCCCAGTGCAGTGATATGCAGCAAGATGGGCCAGGGCTGAGCAGGGGAGGTGGGAAGTGGAAGGCCAGAGTTTAGGCAAGACTCCACTTTATCTGGTGTACCTGGAGCCTGAAATGCCTTAGCCGCATCTACCACCGAGGCCTCCTTGCTGAGGGCTCGCAGCACAGCACAGTGGAAGTCCTTGTGTGGAGAATCTGGAGCTGAAAAAACCTCATCAGCAGTCGAAAAAACGTCATCCGGCAGTGTCCCTGCTGAGTCTGCTCCGCTCTGAGGTGGCTCGGCTCCACCGACAGAAGAGAAGCCCTGCTCAGAGGCTGGCGTGGCAGCTGCAGGCTGGGCTTTCTCTAAGCTGGAAGAGTCAGCCGCAGGCTGCAGGGGCGTGGAGCCTCGACCCCTCTGCGCTGTTTGAGGCTCCGGGCTGAGTGTGGCAGAGGCCGATCCCTCCCTACCTGTGGCTGGGCCCTGCACTGTGAATCCGTGTGAATGCGGGCGTGTGTGTGTGGAGAGATAACATCACAATATGGCAAGTGTGAAGTTAATTCTGCAGGATTTCGTTTTAAAAGCAAATTGTAAAAATACTTTAAGTTTCATTGTTAGAGGTTTTTTTCCAGTCATGTTCGTGAGGCTGTAAAAACTCAGATATGTTCTGCTTCATCCTCTACTCTGCAGACTTTACTGATTTAACTTAATTATGAAAAATAAGGAAGCTCAAGTAAGCAGAGCTATTGAAGAGGGGAGCTGTGAAATGCAGTTTTTTTGGTTATCAAAGTCTGATCTACAGTTTACACTCTTGATCCTTAGATGTTAAAAGCTGTGGGTGAGATTCAAGTGATGTTGTTGCTGTAGGCGTTCAAATGTATGTTGTTCCCAAATTTACAAAGACTCAGGAGCAATGCTATGACCATGGAGTAAAAAGGGGGAACAAAAACAAAAAAGTGCTTTTTTGGCAACTTTTTAAAAATAATTTCATGTTTGCACTTCACCTTCACCTTCTCCTCCTTTCTGCTTTTGCTCCACCTCCCTGCGGTACTCCTCCAGCTCCTGGTCGGTGAGTTTGGTGAAAGGGTTAGGACCCTGCTTGCTGATGATGACCTTGGGTTGATACTCCTTTTCGATGATTGCCTTGGATGCGGTCACCAGCTCGCCCTTTAGGACACAGAAGGAAGGCAGAAAGGACACAACAATGAGTAGATTAAAAAAAACTATAAATGGTATTTTATATATATAAAAATATTTCTGTAGTTTTTTGCAAACATAATGTAGTCTGAAATATGATTATTAGATAAGAGGCAGGCAGAAACATCAGCCATGGATTCATAAATGTAAAGCAAAAGTATTTTATTAACTTTAATACAGCAAAGCACTCAGGAACCCAGTTCCAGCAGTCCAAGCTAACAGCATCAAACAGAATAGTCAAAAAATGCAAATATTTATGGCCATATTTATGCCAATCAATGCTGTGGCGAGTGAGGCGCAGTTCACTACACTACATAACTTTAGCCAAATATTACTGTAAGTCAGTTATAGACATCACACAATTTGTTACACATGCTGAACAATTCACAACCATCATCACTGGGTCTAAGTACATTTCACAACTCATCTCAATTTAAGAACAAAGGTTTCAAATAATAAAAAGGTCATGGCAGCAGGGTGTCCTGAACATCTATCAGCATCATCGTGAAGTATCCTCACTAGCTAAACAACAGTGTTCATTACAAGTTCCCAAAGGCTCTCTAGTAGAAATAACAAAACCCAACAAACATGCCAAGACATAAAATAGCTTTACTCTATCACTATCATTCCTTAGTCCCAGATATCAAGTGCCTATCTGCAAGCTCACAAGTCTGACTGGATGATGGTGTGAAGGACAGGTGAAAGTGATTTGAGCAGTGAGTACCTTTCTAATTGATTTAGCAGGACTATAGGAGCCCTCGGACACATCGAGGCCATCAATAGTGTCTGTACAGTCAGACAGAGGGGCGTCCTGCAATAGTAAACCCAGTGAGGAGGGGTGGGGAAGGCACAACCCAGCTCTAACACTAGCACATTCAGATTAGCACTGGTTCAGGCAGTCGTGAATGTGCACAAATATTCTCACACACACACACACACACACACAAAGGGGGAAAGGTTATGGCAACATGTGACTCGAGAATTAAAGTTGTTATATTGTATTGTGCTTAAAATTGTTCAGCTACAAAGCAGGGATCACATAAGGTGGACTGGTGGGCTCAGCTTTAACTAAGAGCATAATTCAATGTACAATTACTCAGCAATGCTGTATTCGTTTGCTTCAGCTTAGTAACACTTCACTGATCTTTGTGCTTAAATCGCTTTCCACCTCTGCATTCACACATATCATACAAACATATACTAGAAGTGCATGCAAGGAGAGATGCTTCCGCAAATACTCAAAGAGTTATGAAAAAGATTGCAGTGATGGAACAGAGAGCCAGAAGCATGCACTGTAAAGGCAAACTACCCACACAAGGGGGTGCTACACAGTACATAACAGCAGTTAATCATCAACTCCTTTAGCAGTCCTGCTGATGCACTGGTAAAGTTTTAATTTACCCCCCTAACGCTTTATTATCTTACTCCAAGAAATGAGTAATAGCTCTGTTTTCATTCGTTCTGTTCCATCTACCAGATGCCTAAAAAGTGAGCTCAAAAGCCAACGCTGGGACAGGGAAGGTGAGCCATGCATACAAAAGGCAAGAGGAGCATGTTAGCATGTTCCCAGTGCTTTGCTTTTGTTCCTCGCACATGCACTGTTCAAAAAGAAACATGTTATTTGACTATAATGTGGAATTTTGTTTAGCATTTTAAGAAACCAAACGACCGGCTTGCAAATGCTGTGATAGGTAACAACCACAAAAGGAATGACAATGTATGAATATGGACACAGCCTGAGCTGGCAGGTTTGGAGAGCAGAGTTGGTCGTCTCCCACTTACTACTCACCTGCCAGACTGACACTCTCTGTGGTCAAAGAATAATTAAAGTTACAAAGTCACCCCACACTCTTGTAAACAAAACGGATGACACATTTTTGCTCTGTTATTTGTAGTTATACGGTCAGAAATCTGATTTTAATTGCAACCATGTCTTTTATTAGAGCTCAGTGTCCAGCACAACTTATATTCACACATTGCAGCGTCTTGCTTTATGGGGAAACTCCAGACCTGGACAGAATGTAGAAGGTTTTGTTTTAATAGAGCCAATCTCAATAGTTAGTTCAACAAAACGTATTCGTCTCCAGGTCAGGGTAGTTGTAGCTGTGAGGTGTTCAAGTGCTCCGTTCACACACTGACCTGGCTAAAAGTGCGTTCCACCACAGTGCTGGCACACAGAACCTGAGACTGGGGCCCTGCCGTTTTTATGTCCTGCAGGTTCTGCTCCCGGATCTACAAGCAAAAACATTTAACTCATAAAGAGGATAACAAACATAAACGGCATTTCCAATACGCTCAGCGATGGGCGATAAAGGAGAGGCAGTAAAATAAAGCAAGAACGCAAAACTCAGCAAACAAACAAGAAAGCTGTGATACCTTATTCCTCATTTCCAGGACTTCCTTTGGGTTGGTGTTCAGTGGGATGAACTGATTGGCTGCAGCAGCCTGGCGGAGCCCATCTTCTTTTGTCCACTGTAAATATCAGGTAAGGAGTTAAAACCAGCTAAAACCAGACACACAAAATGAAATGGCAAACCCAAGCACAAAAATATATTCAGACAGAGTACTATGCAGGCTTCACAATACAAAAATCATGCTCAACTGAAACAGACAAAACTGGATGACTGTAAAGAGGTCTGAATGGAAAAAAGTGAACCAATGATGATGAGGAACCTGTAGCGCTTTAATTTAGGGGACTCCTCCACACAGCAACCGCCAATCTATCCGAGGCTACTTTATCAAGCTTTGATAACACAAGGGATTTTTACAATAACTTAAGAGTAATAACTGATGCTTTGTTTGCACAGAATGACTGAAGAAAATCTTTGTACCATTTTGTACTTGCTGTTATGTTATGTGCTTACTATTAAAAAAGGGGAAACTGGAGATGAAATGTGACCGTGGAGCAGGTTTTTGTGCAGGTTAGCAAATCATTTTAGCACTTCTCAGCCACTATTCCAGGGGCTGATGGGTGTAGACTGGAAATGATGATTTAGGTTGAAATCACAGGTGACACTGCATTTAACATTATTCGGCCAGGTATAAGCTTTTCTTGCTTTTGAGACGACGTCATTCATGACAAAACGTTTTAAGGTGCCTGCATACTTTAAGCAGTCGTGTAAGCTATAAGTTTAATGTGAGCCACAGTGTGCGGCACGGTTATAATAAACTTTGTAACGACTAGACCGTCTCATCCACCTTGGTGCAGTCACACATACATCACACAAACATTTTTTTGCTTCCAAAACTCAATTTCATTTTCTTTTTTTGTGATTCCAACATTTGGTTTTACTTCCATGTTGGGTTTTTGTTTGTTTTGTTGACTTATTTCATCCTAAATTTCGGACTGTCAGAATTTTGTCTCTAGCTATTTTTGATATATAATCCATCCATCCTCTTCCGCTTATCCCATTTGGGGTCATGGGGGGGGCTTGAGCCTATCCCAGCTGACAGAGGGCGAGAGGCAGGGTACACCTGTACAGGTCACCAGATCTCAGGGCCAACACAGTGTATAAATAATAAAAAAACAAAACTTCACTGGCATGACCAATGATATTCTTTCATGTTGGTCACCTTTGTGCTAAAAAAAACAAAACAAAAAAAAAAACCCTAATTTGTCATCATCATTGATATTTGTAATTTAAAACAGCAGAAGAACTGAAAACATCACAGAATGAAGAAAAAAAAACACAGGAGGGAGGAAAACTAAGGAGGTGGTTAGTTGTGAGGGAGAAGTGAGACATGGCAGGGTGGCTGGGGTGGGTGACTGAGACGATGAGGCTGGCTTACGAAGCGAGAGTGGCAGTGAGAGGTGAGCTGGCATCACCAAAGTCATTTTCCAGGCTGATACACAACAACAAGGACGACAGAGATAAGAGAGAAACACACCCGAGGACACCCGCCCATGTTGGGACAAAGAAATCGATTGTCGCAAGGCTACAAAGAATTTTTTTTTTCCCTGCAGAGGAAGAAACTGTTTGCTGTCTTGCTAAATAATGTGTTCCTCTTGATGTGAAGAAACAGCCCCTCCCCTCCCCCCGTGGTTGTTTCGCAAAAAAACAATAGTGTTAACGTAAACCTGGTAATGCTCAGCTTGATTGAAGGAAACAAAAAAAAAAAAAACCCATTTCTGCACCAAACTGAATGAGCAGCAGGTGAATATAGAAATCAAATCTTCAGCTTTCATGCAAAATGTTCAATTCAACCTTTTGAAAACTAGGCATGTATAAGCATAAGCTCATGACTTCATTCCTGTGTTTACTACAAGCTTGACTGTTTAGCCGCAAAAAATCAGGAGCTAGATGAGGAAGGGATTCTTAATGGAAGTAGCTGGATTGGGTTGGTTGAGTATGAGATGAACATGTAAACACGATATACTCACTGAGAAAGAGTCTCACAACACAACATTTCCTACTTTCCCAACAGGAGATAATTAATTCAAAAAAAGTCAGGTCAAATTTTCAAAAGTTTTAGTTCTTCCCTTCCCACCACCCCCCCCTAAACAGATCCACTCATGCAGGCTTTGAGGTGCTCAAAGCCACTTTGGGAATAAAACTGAAACCAGAAGACCAGAGCGAATAAGAGTAATAAGAGGAAACACGAGCGCACAACTGGGAGCAGTTGCGTGTGTTTGAGGAAAATTTTTTAAAAAAATAAGGGAGCAGGCTGCATAACTCTTTAGTGAAGTAAAACTATAACAATTCAGTGCTTATAAAGTACCATTATTCTGGAAAAAATATCTCAGCATCATGCCACCTTCCTAAAAAATGTCTAAAAAATGCAGTTTCCTTAAAGTCCACAAAGCAAAGTAAAGTTCTGATTAATGAAGCCTCGAAAATCATTTCTTTTGCATTATCTGACTCTTCTTTAAGCAACAAAGTTAGCCAACGTCACAATGCACAGAGAACACTTGCGTATTAAAAGGTGCACGCAGGGATTGTGAGCAATAGTGTGGGTGAGCAGCATCATCACCTGTATCGTGCCACATTCACCTGCCTACCTGAGGACTCATGCCACACCCCTGCTGCTCGCTCCTCTGGGAAAAACATCAACACCAACAATGCATTTCACTACTACACATGCAGTGGGGCATGCTGTGGGCAGCTGGCCAGGCATCATGAAGTATTAGGAGACCAGAAGGGAACAAGAGAAAACTGTTGAGAAATCACCACAGCTGGGAGGTGAGGTAATTGAAGAGACTGCATTAGAAAGATGGGTTATTGGGGGCATTTAAAACTGGGCAAGAACAGGAGTAAAAAGATTATACTGACTTGCATTTTGGCAGGCAAGCAGTTCAGTTAAGAAAGGATGAGAAACTTGCACCATTCTTTTACTTTTATGCCGTACCCAGACCCTCAGGATGCCGACCACCTACCCGTTACCACCAACAAGGTAGCTGTAAAATCTATACTATGAACAATAAGGTAGGCACAGACCAAGCAGTTGGTTATACAGCTTGGCACGCAGACACCGGACGAGAGAGACTGCAGCAAGGGTTTGACGTGATCGTGTGTTATGTTCGTCCACACCTTAGGCTTCGACTTGGGGCTGCTGCCGTCGGGCCCGTCCTCATAGGGCTCATCGGGGCGGCCGCTGGCATTTAGCCAGCGGGTCTTGTCGCGCTGGCCGCGCTGGAAGCTGTGTTTCAGCGGGGAGCGAGCACCTGAGTCACTGTCCTCCCCATATGAGTAACCACCGTGGGCAGAGGAGGCGATCTCCGCATCACTGTACTTTTTACCTTTGTCTCGCAAGGCCGGGCAGCGGTAAGGGTAGCCCGTTCTGTAGCCCTGAGGGGATAAAGGTCAGAACAAGGTGAGAACAAGGTTAAAACTGTCCATATCAACTTAAACATGGATAGAACGGACTGGTTATGCATCAGCAAAGCCATTTTAATTAAATAATTTGTCCACACCAATAAGTAATCAGGATATTTTCCTGCTGGGTGCACTGTGCACGGTGACAATCCAATAACACACATCCTCTCTGAACCTCCTGCTGCATTTTGCATCAGTTATAGATCATCTCTCTTCCTTTCTGCTTACCAAGTTGTCGAGCATTCTCATGAGAGCCTCAAACTCCTGCTCCCCGACTTGCCACTTGGGATGTGTTGAGGACCCATCGCCAGCTGGCTCGGGGACCCGTGGGCGCGACTTGTATTTCCCAGGGTCCAGCATCACCAGATTATCTGGCCCTCCAGCGCTGGCCAGTGTACGCACCTAAAAACAAAAACATTAAGGAAGGGGGATGCAAACAAAAGACAAAACCAAAGACAGATCCAGGATGTTGAAGAAGAAAGAAAAGGAAAAAATAAGAACAAGAGAAAGGATAGGAGCACATCCACCAGGATACAGACATCCAACACAGACACAGCCATGGGCACGAGGACAGATGAACATATATAGAAATGTAGAAAGATAAAGGACAAAGACATTAGTTGAGAAACATTCAGACAAATATGTACAGTATAACAACCACAATTAAAAACATGACTTCAAACAACAATTACAACAAATCCAGAACGTTATAAAACATTTGATATTAATAAACATTAATATGCCATTATTCCCAAGTGACTCGCTGTGATGTGTCCTACCTGGATCTCACAGGCAGTAACCAGATTGTGGATGTAATAGAAAGCCTCCTCCACTGTTTCACCCACTGACACCAAGCCATGATTTCTTAGGATGAGCGCCTGGAACAGATGAAAAACAAAAAAATTTGCTGCCCGCTTTAGAAATATTTCTTCCCTTTTGATTTTTTTAATACATGCAAGACACCGCTATTTACCTTGCTTTTAGGCCCAAGGTTTCTCTGTATGATCGTACTCTCTTCCTCATCCACCAGTATGCCATGGTAATCATGATAGGCCACCTCCCCCAGGGACAGGGCTTCAGGAGAGATGGGCAACAGTCCGCATTTCATGGCCGACACCTGCAATATAAACAGGGTCAGACCTGCTCAGCTATGGTTTTTAAGGGAAAGTTAGAGCACGCAGCACTGTTCCTTACCGCAGCACCTGCAGGTGTATGTATATGTACGATACACTTGATATCAGGACGCGCAGCGTAGATGGCCGAGTGGAGAGTGAAACCAGCCTGGTTGACTCCAAGGTTGGTGCTGCCCCGGTCCACTATTTCTCCTTGGACATTAATCTTCACCTGGAGAGCACGACCGACAACAAAAAGGTTAATCACAACAACAGTTTAAGCCTGTTTTGAATTGTTTATCTCAAAAGAAGTGAATTCATATAACTCATGGTACTAAAATATGAGAGAAAATGGCTTCATTCAAAAACGAAAGAGGAACAAACATCAGAATAAGCTTCCTTTAATGACCTGAAATGCTCCTTACCAAACTGGAGGCAGTAACTTCACTGTAAAGGAGCCCAAAGGGAACAATAAGGAACCGCTCCTGGTCGGAATTCACTCTGACCTGTAAGACAAGAGGATAGTAATGTTGGATTACAACAAGTCCCTGAAACTGGCTCAAACAGAGCTCGACCGGAGTCCGTATATGCCCTTGAATGAAAACTCTCTATTCATTAAATAATGGCTTCAAAATAACCTCCCAGATTGGTCTCAAAAATGGCTGCAGAGTTGCAAGATTTACTCCTAAAGGGGCTTTGGCTGAGATAATTAAAGCTGTTTAAACAGTTTAAACTGCAAAATAAATACACAAAGGTTCATAACAGTAATATGAGCTACTTTTAAAAGAAAAAAAAGGTGTCTCAGACGAAGGCTGCATATAAAAATAACCTGATGTCTGGAAACAACATCAACCTGACTTTTTATTATGTAAATAATGAAAGGCTGATCTTACTGTGAGGTGGTTGTAGATAAGCTCAGACCAGCCAAACAGGTCAGCCAGCCGATAAAAGGCAGCCAGCTTGCAGCGCAGCAGCTTCTCGCCTTTATCGTAGGAAATGGAATCTGAGCCACGCAGATCATTGACTGGAGTCACCATTCCCAAACCTGAGAGGAAAGAAATAAGTTCATAAGTCAGAAAGAACCATCCATAGGAATGAGGTCAAAAACAATAAAGAACAGGAGAATAAGACAACAAAAATACATAAATAATATGCTCGACGAAGAAATAAAGACATTTTCCTCAGCAGCTGGTCAGAGAAAACGTACTGCCTACTAAAATCTGACTGGAGTCATTGTGCTGAAATTAACTCTGGCACACTCTGCATTGCTCATTGTGAGCGCAGACGTAGCAGGGTGGGGGTCAAGAAGTCGCATACAGCCATTCTCTTCTCTGCTTACTCATGTTGAGCGCCGCCATGCCTCCTTGTGGTGCCGCAGGATACATGGAAGGCATGCTGGTGGTCATGAAATCTGCGATCTGCTGCAGAGCCAACAGGCTCGTGGGCGTCTTCCCCTTCTTCAGCTGATCCTGGATCATCGTCTCTAGCTCCTCGCAAAATGCCTGGAGGTTGTCGTCAGACACACAGACAGAAGCACAAGTGAGCGACTTTGAATTTTTTTGAATAAACCGAGTCTGTATGAGAGAAGAGCTTCTCTGCGCAGTAACGTCACGTGACGTCAAAACACTACATATTCACATGTAAAAATATTAGCGAAGAGATTTGTGAACTTTTCAACAGTAACCCGTGGAAACCAAAACACAAACGAACCCGATAACATGTACAAGCAGAACTACTGACCGGGCTCTGTAATATCATGGAGACCCTCTTCCTCTGCTCCATCATGTTGAAGTCCTGACGCAGGTCCGGCGCCATGTTCCTCTCCCTCTGGTACTCTGGGCTGCTCTCATCTACCCGGTCGAAGTATCGCTCCTTGTGGGGGGCTGTGGTGGGAGGGGGGGCCGTCACCACGCCGGCACCTGACTCGCCGTTCATCTTGGGCTGGCCTCCTATACGAGTGTCAGAGGTGACTGTTAAACATCTTCTATTAGTGTAAAGCAAATGACACATCAATAGAGAGAAAAAAAAACAGGCTCCTTATTTCCCAGATATTTGATCAAGTTCTACAAAATTACAAAGCAAGCACAGTGATGGAGATGTTGGTACCAGAGAAACTGCTCTTTCCCAACTCCTCGTCAAATGTACTGAAGGAAACAAAAAATAAATAAATAAAGCCACTGAATCATCATCATCACCTTTTAAATACTCCCAGCTTTGGCACAACCTGGACTCTCTATTATCCGATAACAATAATACCATCTTTATTTACAGAGTGCTTTTCTAGGCTTGGTTAGAAAGTGCTTCATGCTAAGAAAGTTTGCTCTTGTTAAAGAGGAAACGAGAACAAACAATCTTTGAACCATGCAAACCCTGCCTCCCCTGCATCCACCCATGGACATCTGACTGCTCTTCCCACAGAGGTTATCATTGATTTCCACAATGTGTTTCCTGAAATCACAACAGCACTCCGGTGTCAACGCCGGGCAAAGGAAATGAAACAAAAACTGAAAATACTGTACAGCCAGCTGTATGTTGTTGTTATTTTAAATAGAGATATAAAGATATAGCTAAAGAGACAAACGCGTGACAGATAGACATGCAATAGTCTTACTGTATATGGGTTGCACACTCAACCCTGTGAGCTATACCAGCGCCTGTTATGCTGACATAAATTATACCATATGCTGCTGCTAATTCAAACAGCTACCTCTTCCAGCTTCACATATTACCTAAACAAGCTGCTGTAAAACAATTAACTGGCAACAGTAATGGATTTACAGATAGATTTATGATAGATTCAGATTTACTGGCTCCATGTTTGTAAGGATAAACAGTTTGCAGCTGTCTCTCAGTGAATAAACTCATTAGCATAGAGAAGTGCGTGTGTGTGTGTGTGTATTGGTAGAGACTGATACAGCCCATTAGTTCAAATCAATACAAATGTTGAGCCAAAACTGCCATGACAACTGCAGACCAAACTCAAAGCATCCAGCATCACAGAGGGAGCTTGACAGACCCTCTTTTTCTTTTCCTGCTCGCTTTTATTGGTGCCCTGAGATTTTCCACATCAATAACACCAACATTTCCACTGATCTGAGGTCACTTATTTCAATCAAGTCTTTGTTTGCCATTTGGCTAATTCTGCACCAGTTTTTATTCGATTAACTCAAACTGCATAATAGACAGGATGTAAAATCTTCACGTCTATTCAGACTAAACAATTTAACAACAAAAGACCCCTGACAGAGACCACAGTAAGCCCTAAACCTGCACTGTCTTTAGTGTATGATGACTGTGCTCTTTCAACATTAACGATTAATATCAACTTTAAATCTAATATTTTATTTCTCAAATCTAATAACTGTAAACATGTCATTTTGAATACAGTAAGCCACACCACAGAAGTCAAAAACTCATGAAAAACAGCCGTTGCTGTCACTCCTGGATACTTTTATCCATATCTTTTAGTAACACTTGTTTGGCTGTTCGACAAACTGATTTAGCTGCTGATGTTCATGGGATATCTAACTTAGCTGACAATTACTCCTGTCTTGTGAATCTCAGTTAGACAAGGCTTGGTCATCTCCCTGCAGGCTAGAAAGTAACTGTCGCTTTTGCTGCTCGGTTCCTCTTTTAGCTGCAATTTTTATACATGCGCATTTATTTAGCATTATTCATACCCACAGCATTCAAAGACACTCATTGTAAGATAAAATATGCAGTTTTACATTTTGTGCATCCTGTCAATGTGTTGATGTATATAATTAACAACAATCAATATTTTTAGCATCACTCGTTGATAAAAATGATAAAGATGTAAATATTCCTTACGCTTTCCACGTCTTAGGAAACTCCAAACTCTGTCCAAAGGGGAGACAGCTGAGGCCATCTTTGTAACAATATTCATATCCGATTCCCTAAAATCAAATTAATTTTATGTTCTTCACTTTGTCTTCTCCGGTCTGTTACTTTCCTTTTGCCATAAACACCAACTTAGTTTGCAATTAAGAAATTAAAGAACGAGAGAAAAGCAGAGTGCATACTCCTCACTGCAATCATTCAGGAACAAAAACTCTGTTTTGTCTCAGTCATGCAGCTAGGACATGAGTTATTGAGAGAGGAATACAGACAAGCACTGAGATCTGGTGCCAAACACACTCATTAGGGAGCAAGATCCCCAGTCCCTGGTTTGTTAATGATGCAAGGGAATCTCCAAGTAGTCCATTTTTGTCCATGTTGATGATCAGTTTCCATGAACAAAGCATACCATTTTTTATGTGTGACATTCAATTTTATAAACCTAATGGAATTTGTTGGCAGCAAAGATTTGATCATGCATTTATGCAAATATATTTTAACACATATGACAAATTATGGAATAAAGAAGAAATGAAGTCTTAAGTCACTAAAATATTAATCAGTCACATACAACAGGACTAGAAGAGGTACAAATGGTTTCTGATCTTCAGTCCTCTGATCTGATCATTACTAATGTCCCACCTGGAAACCTGACTGTTTAAAATCCTATCAGTGTCGAGCCTGCACTGAAAGTAGGCAGATATTGCTGAAGTTGCAATAAACATAAAAATCCCCTCTGCTGAAGTTGCAGCACCATCCCAGCTGCTGTGCTGTCCATGTGCCAAATTAATCAAGTCAGCCTAAGAAACAATCGTTGTACCACTTTGCATCCAAGGCAGCTGTTCCATGTTGCTGCAAAACAGCACCCCCCTCATAATCTATGCAACATCATGCACTTTTAAAGTCACACTGTACAATCATTTCTGATAGCTACAGGCAGAGACTAACACACAGCAAAGATGACAACTCTGCAGTGCCTGCAGTTCTTCAAAGACTGACCCGTGTCAGGGTGGAAAAGGGGTTTTAATGCTCCCAGACACCTAGTCACAGCTTGTTCTCTTTGACTTGACTTGCTGAAAAGCCATGTCTGCCGGTCGTTCATGCTAATAGCAATAAGGCAAAGCAACTGTGTCCACAGTCAGCAAATGAAAAAGAAGCGACAAAACAGAACAGAAATAAACCAATTAGCTGTTCTTCCAACTCACCTTTTCCATCCATACTGCTTTAGACACACAGCTGAGAAGTAGAGACAGTCTAATCAGCATTTTCACTAATGTATCCAGTTGTGTAACAATAAATCCAAGACCACAAAATAGTTAGGTTGATATTTCACAGAGAGAATACATTTAAAAATTATTGATAAAACTGGACTTGTAACAGTTAGTTTTCAATAAGGAAAAAAATACCTACACATAATATTGATATCTAAAGGCCCACAGCATCTTATTGCAAGATAGGAACATATCAGCATTATCGATTTGACCTTGATGCCCTAAAATCAGTATCATAATTGAGATTGCTCATAAAAGCTTTAACTGTGTTTCTTTATCAATACATTAGCACTCAGAGGTAATGGAAGAAATTTGTTTGTGTTTTTTAAAAACTTCAGAATTTGCATTCTGTGATTTAAAAAGAATAGCTTTAGAGATACTAATCTCTAAAGTGTCACCAAGAGCACAGGAAATATAATTAATTAGGTCTCATTTTAATGCCAATCTTGTTCATTCTGACCCAACTCTGTGCACTAAAGCACCGCAGGAACAGTGTAATAGGATCCTTTCATTTCAGGCTGCCATCACTCCAGATGGATGTTCAACCCTGCAATGCACAATACCACAAGATCTGCTTACTGCTGCAAATACCAAGGAAGGGGAGGGTAACAAGTATGTATTAAAGTATATTCAAACCGCATAAAGGACGATGAGAGCAGGGGCTCTCCAAGAGAAAGAAGACACGGGGCACACATTAATCTACTAGCTTTCAAAACCATCGTACCTGCGTAAACAAAGCACAGAGAGGTCAAAAGGAACGTGCATCATTTTGTGTGCATTAATAAAACCCACAAACAGCACCGAAACAAATCAATTCCACTGCCATCTCACAAGCATTTCTTTGCATAGACTAATTTCCTGCTCCACTCAAACCTCAAACACTAACAGAGTCCCTCCAGCTGTTAAAAGAACAGACACAGCAAATTCCAGAAGGAAAAGCTTCAGTGCATCTCTTATAAGCAATGCTACAACAAATGTTCAATGCTTTATTTCCTGTATATAGAGTGACAAAAAACATTACTGGCTACAGGAAGTTTGCCATTTCACCAGGCCCTGCTCTCATCACTCCTCAGAAATGTAGGTGCATGTGCTCAGCTGGCCTACTCTCCTGTTAGGAGTACAATCACTATGGAAACCAAACACATCACCATGGAAACAAAGGACAGCCTATAAAGACTGCTGTTACGCAAGAACAGCTGTAGGCCAACATCACGCTGCAAGCCAATCAGTGTCACAAAGCACACACACCGTGTCCATCCAGACTACCGTAATTTCCAGACTATCGAGCGCACTTGAATATAAGAAAGAACCAACTGAATTTTAAAAGAAATAAAACTTTTTATATAAATCGGCCGCACCTGTCTATAAGCCGCTGGTGTCCAGGTATTGTAACATGAGATATTTATAAAGAAAGATGGTAGACAGAAAGATTTTTTATTTTTTTAATTATTGATTTTTTTTCGAACAGTGCCTGTAACATGGCAATTAATCAACAGTAAAACAAGCAGTCATTCATTACTATCTTCATCTTCTCTGCACTAAAACCACTAAAGGCATCTTCTTCAGTGAATTGAACAGCTTCAGGAGGGCTTCATTACACTATACTAAAAAAAACCTAAGTTCATTTTGCATCAGTGACGAGTTGACACAATCATTGGCCTACATTTGTAAAAAACATAAAAGCAAAAAGAATAATCAGCTTCTCCACCCCTTGTGTTTGCTAGAATCAACTTAATATGAAAACATGCAGTAATGGAATTAATGGAACATCTTGGCTTTTGTAACCACACCCATTAGAAAGTCTGTATAGAAAAGTGCCCTGCAGTCAGTGAATACAACTCTGGGTGTGTCTGAAGCTGCGTTATGCACTGCCCTGCAAATGTTACGGATTTTATGGCTACTCTTACCATTATCACTTCATCTGTTCTTCAATGTGTTCTTTGTCTTAACTAAAACTAAAGGTCACACATATGGGGCGGAGATATGAATAATGATCTTTCTATACTACATACTGTTAACTCCAACCTGCAGCAAAGGCAGGCTCTGATTGATGAACAGTGTCAGACTTTCTCTTATCGCTGACTACACTTGTACCAAAAATCACCTTGTTTGAGGTCTTTCTTTCAACAGGATGCTAATGCAGCTGAAACATCACATTTGGCTATACAACGACTCAGCAAAGTGTGATTTTTAGGCACTTTATGATTTGTTACACACCAAACAAATAATCTTGAGGAAAAGCTGTAAATTACTGAGTAAAAATAATCAATGGCTGGAGAAAGACTCTGCAGATTTGAAACAGATAAATGAGGTAGGGATCAGGCCAATATAATTACGCAAGTACTGATGCAATATATATTTATTCCCTATACTGTAAAAATCAACCACACTACAAAACTGTCACGAGGAGCTGGCAATAGCCTCACACAGACAGAAATACTCATCCTGTCCACAGTATTAACAGTGTGAAAAAATGCTGGTGGCAGTACAAATCCCATTACATATATCATTTTATAGTATCACAGCAAAATACTCCAAATCCTAGACACATAACTTTCTATTACATTTGTACCCTTCAACAGGAATCTGAACAGTAATCTGTCAAACAATTAATTGCGTTTTCTCTTGATGAACTCGCTTTGACACCAACCAAAGATGTTTCCAGTCTCCACAGAGGCGGTAATGAAACAACAATCGGCAGAAATGCAAAAAACAGAGACAACACGGCGCATGAAGAGCAGCCCCAGGCGCCTCGTTCTCTATGTGTCCGCCTCTTTATAAAGTGTGTTAGTACACATTTCAGTGTTATCATAATTTACGTTAGAGAGACACAGAAGCTTGCACTAAAAAACATCTTTTCAGCATGACTAAGCTAGGACTAAACGATCTATTATGTTCTGTCCAAAAATATGCCAATCAAGTGAAGAGTCAGTGAAAAGATCTGTTTGTGGGGGTGGGGGGCTATAAAACTACTGTTTTGTATGCATGTATACAGTTTCAATCAGTTTTCAGACATTCAGGAGAAGCACTCAGACAAGAATATGTCCAAACTGGATGCCTGTCATTGTTTGTTTGTGTTTGTGTGTGTGGAAGCCCCGTCTTTACCTGCTACAAACAGAAGAAATGCATCAGTTGTCACTTTAGCGCTGCCCGGTACGTGCTGTGTTCTCTCATGGACTACACTAAAAGAATTACAGAAGCTTGTTTACCTGTTCAGCTGATGAGCAGCCACTAATTATGGAATACGGCCGGCTAGATAGTTCTTTGCTGTGTGGGAAGACAGTAATCGAGATCCGGTGCTCTCTTGCTGGAACAGGCTGTAAAAGTGGGCATCAAACTCTCTAATGTCTCCCTCTTTCATGTCATCCACTGTGTGCAGTGATGCACCTCTGCCAACACGACTCCAATGTTCCATCTGTGCCTAACAGTGTGTGATGCAGCAGGCTGACAGTGCTACATTTACTGTGTGCAACGTTAAGTGCATCATCCTCAATGGGTCAATCGTAGGGAAACTGCATCTTTTTGCAACTGCCAGGGCCAAGCGAGACGCTCTATAGTGTTACAGTTCAAGCTTCATCTGGCTGTTGCATGTCATAGGGACACAGCATCGCTAGTGTTACACTACTGTCTACACTAACCTGTGTGCATCCATGTTATGTGTGTATCTACCAGCTGAACGCAGCTGCATCACACTGATGTGATCTTTGGTGACCTCAATGGTGCGAATGAAAGTTCACCAGTGATTGTTTTTACATCTCTCACTACCACCTGAGATGCTAAGTGATCACATATGGAGAGGAAGGGAGGAAAAAGTGAAACGGCCACAGTGGAGCTGAAATGAGGAACACATTTTCAGCTGCACTGTAGTCAACCGTGTAGGCGTGGGGAGTGGGAGTTAAACACAGAGCTCTGCATCTACAGTAAGCGTGTATGCGTAATCATTCAGCGTGTACCGAGGGTGGCAACAGACTGACGACACTAACACCATCCTGTGGGAGTTTCACTCATTCCTGCGGAGTTACCAAATTCAGGGAGTTACCATGCCTTAACACAGACAATTTGTCTTGGCAGTTTGGCTCTGATAATCCTCATACAGTGCGGGAGGGGAGGGGGGGGGACTTCTCAGCAGACTTTATAAACAAGCCAGACACAGCCACAGCTTAGGGGCTCTGTTTGAACAAACAGGCAACTGTAAGACAGTCAAGCACTTTTCTAAGATTGCACTTCATATGGACCTTTAATTCATCTTCCCAACATCTTTACTCAAAGTGAGCAATTAAGGCTGCAACTAAATATTTTCGTTGATTGGTTTAGTGCACAAATATTACAAGAACTCGCTGTTTTGTGGGTTTACCTTAGCAACACCACAGGAGCAAAAGCTAATCAATTTACAGTTATATGACACACTAAAGTAGCCATTGAGAGGCTTGTATCAACCAATCAATTAAATTCTTCCTTCATGAATGATCATGTAAATTTTTAGTGTGGCTCCATTCTCATATGTCATGCACATTAAGACATACATTTTTCTATCATTTAGTACTGTATATTAGTAGTTCTCCATCTCAATTAATGCAGCATCCCACCCACCTCATCTTGTTCCCTTTTGCAAACCCTGCTTGTAATTTAAAATTGTGTGTGTGCACCCATGTTATCATGCAGGACAAGCGCGCTGTCTGACCTCGCACAGGAAACTGCTCCATCACCAGCACACACAGCTGGACACAACCCAAATTCCTCACTACCACCACTCTTTGAAAACACACCCAGACTAGAGGCAGACCTGCACAGTGAGGAACAGTTCAGGGGTTCATACTAAAACGCTACAGTAGCTGCACGCAAGTCAAATGGAAAAATAATAAGCATCTCAATCACCACCACCAAAGGCCTACTAGGAAACAAAGCTAACGATACTTGGGGGCAAAACAGTCTGAGCGACAAAATGTGCGGACCACGGCTATACTAGGGGCCCAGCTGAGCCTATGTGAATGCCTTAAAGCACAGTGAAACGCAGAAACTAGTCGTCTTACAGTCTGAGTAGACTCCCCCGCTCAATGGCAACATGTTAGCAAAACAGAGCTGAGCCTGCACTGAAAACACAACGAGAAAGACGCTAATATCAAGAAATCTGCCGGAAACAAACTCAACCGTCAAAATGCAAAACCGCATCGATTATCTCGGCACTTACCCTCTCTTTGATGAAGTGGTGAAATATAAACAAACTCGGCGACTGCGGGACAACGGTTTTCACTATTTTTCCTCACAGTGGGGTTATCTCTCTGCGCTGGTCGTCCCCGCTTCGTCGCTCCGCCCAGCCGCCATCATCCCTTGCTTGGGTGCGGCAAACAGGCAAATCTACGGCACAGTATTGGTCACCTAGGATCACGTGTGAGGCACCGTGGCAGCTGATTGGAGCGTGGGCTTTTGGTCCGCCCCGCAGGAATGGCTGGATTTATATTTCAGCGCAAAAACTTAAAGCTTTTAAAACGAAAGGTACGCCACGGAAGCGTGCTACAAATGTTCATTTATCGTCATAGAACTGAGGCTGTGATGAGTGTGTGGTACATACTTATGACACTGCAATGTCAGGTTGTTAGAATGTATACTGTGAATGCCATGTAGCTTCCCCCAGCCAGGATATTTTGAGAGCAGTAGTGATCTCTTTTGACCTCCTAGGATTGTGCGAATACATGCTTCACTGATCTTGATTTATGAGGATTTGTAGTAACACTCATTCATTACTCGTCATGCATGTGATTGAGAAAAAAAAAGATGCTGACTATGGTTGTTTTTTTGGAGGGGGGGGGGTAGTCATGCTGTGGTTTAATTATATGATTTAAACATGCTCATTCTCTGAAGTCATGCAAGCCTGAATGTATTTCGTATTGTGGACTGATAAATCAAAGTTGAATTGAGCTCATAATACTGTCAAAACAGTTTTCTGATGCATACGGTTACATTTTGATTCAGTGCATTCATCACACATACAGTCAAATTGATTTCATGGTACCCTGGACGCCAGTTACATAACACTAACAGGGAGCGGGGTTGACGGCGGTTATGGAGCCATTGCAGGGTCTAATTGTGGACAGCTGGACAGAGTCGGCAGCCAGGGGGCGCAGTTAATTCATTTGCCATAACCGCAGGAGACTGTCTTTTCTATGAAGTCTATATAGCAGCAGAGAAGTGATGTGCACGTGTGAGGGTAATGGTTCATGTAAACATAATGACTTGTCCAATATTTGCCACTAGATGGTACTACTTTATCACACTTGAGGTAGACACCTGCTGGTTTATAGAGGTGGTGAATCACTGACACTGTAGTGCCGTTGCATTGCACAGACAAGAGTGTAGGATAAATTAGGCAAATACATTTAATGTAGCACCACATATTTAGCACAGCCTCACTGCTTCCTACAGAGGCGAATAAGTGTGCTTGACTGCAAAACAGTGACCGTGCATTTCATTGTGCATGACATATAAGACAAGGAAAATAGGAGCTCACGGGTCCAATTTCCAACAGACTGCTTACCAGATTACTAAAAATACATCACAAGCACATCACAATACATCAGAATTCTTCTCACCTGCTATATGGTGTTTTTTATTATTATTTTATTAACATGAAGTTAGAGTTCTTATGTACTGCTATCTCAGAATTTATTTCTTCAGAAATGTACTACCTTAAACTGTGCACTCCCTGGTAATACTGAGCAGAATGTAAAAACATGATGTGCTTAATTTTTTCTGAGTTTACTGTAATTACTTTTAATACAAATGGACCACTGGGCCTGCCCTCTGACTCTTTTGGTGTTAATCCTGCCTCGTACCAGTCGACACACAACACACTCTCCTCTTTACTGATCTCAGACCAGCACTGCCCCTTCCACTGTTGTGAATAATTGCGGTCTGCCTTGCAGCATGGATACACCAACGAGGGACTCTAAATATATCCATCCAGTGTGTCTGAAGGGCTCAGGCATGAAGATCATATACTTACAGTGGAAATCTACACCTTACTCTATTCATTTTTCCCTTCTATTATATGTGAGTGTGTGTGTATGTCCACTTGTCTACTGTCTAGATGTCCCTCTTCTTTTTTCTAACACTAACAAGCATAAGCGTGACATAATAAAAGAAGATGGGGCAGACAAGCTGAGAAAAACCTTCAAAAACAAGGGAATTCTGATACATATATCAATCAGATTAGTAAATAAAATATAGGTAGGTCTGCTACGTGATAACGAATCCTTTGAGCTCCAGTATTACATTTAAGTTTCAGCACACATTCCTCCTCCTCGGTCACCTGTTTTCTCTTAGAAGCACATGTCACAGAGTGAGTGAAGATAAACCCAGCTGCTTTTCGTATTCATTTCAGGGCAGCACTGGCCGTCCCCTTTTAACTGCAGCCAACCTTCAGCTCAAAGCTCTCAAATCACCAGGGGCTGATATGAAAATAAACAATTTGTAGTTGACCAGAAGATGCCTGGCATATTTAAGGATATGGCCTAATAGTTTCTCATTGCACATAAAGGCCATTAGGGGCCTATGGCAGCTCAGCTGGGCAGGTAAAGTTCTCTGCATTTGTTAGTCAGGGAACCAGCAAAGTCGCCACGGAGGTAGACTGCGATACTGTTCTATCTTGCAGCAGCAGCAGCAATGTGTTGCTGACTCAAAGATGGTATTGTTTTCAGCCTGCAGTGCCATGGAAAACCCCACTCCCCTCCTCCTCTGTCCTGCGCAACGAGACAAGGGTCAGTCTGTCTTTCCCCTCAGTGTGTTTTCAACTCACTTCTCCTTCAAGAAAATATTGTGTAACCTTTGAACTGCAGCAGTGACCTCTCGGACCCACTGCCCCCACCTGCAAAGTCCAAGGTAAGGGATTATTCAAAAGAATATTAAAGTCATGTGACATGTCCCCTGTGTCTAAATTATATACAGTAAAGCAGTGAAACAGATACAATTATCAGTTACATATGAAAGCAGTTGGATGGCAGTTTTCCTTAATGTCTTTCTAACCAGTTATAGTTTGGATGAAAGTTTTACTCAACAATGAAATCAGTAATAACAAATATCAACAGATACTTTCAAAAAATAAATGTAAACGAGTGAAAGAGTAGACAGCAAAAACTGAAGTAAAGAAGTACCTCAATGGTACTTTTTATTTATCTGTGGATTTGTGCATTAGCATATTCAAAGCATTTAAATATAGTAGGCTGGA
Organism: Apistogramma diplotaenia; assembly: GCA_015052665.1. Classification (NCBI taxonomy): domain Eukaryota; kingdom Metazoa; phylum Chordata; class Actinopteri; order Cichliformes; family Cichlidae; genus Apistogramma; species Apistogramma diplotaenia. Next base: position 32,715 of record VOQJ01032900.1, on the reverse strand, counting down.
GTGGTAGTGCACAATGCAGAAATTCTCAAATAAAAGTAAATATGCATTAAAATAATAATAGCATGATTCAAAATGTAATCATACTTCATGTAATCATCGAATATATGATAATTTATTTAAGGTTTTATTGACAGCAGAAACTATTGCCAATCAAATATCTGAGTATGCAAAATAAATGTAAGGTGGACAGCAAAGTATAATCATTAATCATAATAAAAAGTGTATTTAAGCAGAGTATTTTAAGATGACATGCATTTTCTTCAGTCTAGGCACGGAGTCGAAAAGAAAAGAAAAGAAAAGACCTGGCTGAATGTGCGCTCTCTGAAGGATACCTTGGTCTCTCGCCGCCTCCCTGCGCACCCTCCCCCTGTCCTCTGATATCTCAGCCCGGAGAGGTTTGAATCCACTCTGTGGCCCCAGTCGCCGCCATGCTGAGCTGAGAGAGAGCAACAAACCAAACTTTGTCACGCTGCCTCAACCCTCATCTCCACACGCACCGGGACAAAGAGGAAACTTTCCTACGGTAAGTGCCTTTTACTCCAGTGAAGTGTTGAACCTGCCCTAGTTTGTCGGTGAAAGTAGCATGCGTGCTTTTTTCCCTTCTCTCTCTTTGAAACTCCGGAGTTTATCCCGGACTGGAGCCTCGCCGCTCCGTACTCGTGAGTGCCGTCGCGGACTTCAAGCTCAGCTGCACTTGTTGCGCTGTAGCCGAAACCCCAACAGAGAGACAAAAGGGGGGAAACTGCATCGATGTAGTGTGCCTTACATATTTTTTAAAAACCCTTCTGCTTGTTTGTTACTTGTTCTCGGCGTTTTAAAGCAGAAAATAAGATGCTAGCAGCAGGCGGCTGTGGAGTCCACGCTGTTAGAGTCGTTTAAGCGCAACCCCCCCCCCCCCCCCCCCCCCCTCGTTTCTTTCCCCTTCCCCCCCCCCCCCCCCCCCCCCCTCCCATACATATTCTCCCCCCTTTCTTT
>VOQJ01032900.1:6076-21907 GCA_015052665.1 Apistogramma diplotaenia | reverse complement strand
TTTGTCCTTCCCCTCCTCACTTCTTTTTTTTTTTTTTTTTCTCACTTCATCTGCTGCTATCATCTTCCTTCCCTCCCCCACCTGTGCTGGTGTTTGCTGACAGCCTTGTCAGAGACATGGGAAGTTTATAGATGGACAGTAATGGTAGCTGTATAGTGTGCATGTACGCGAGGTTGGGGGGCATTTACTGGAATGATCACATTGCTATAGAGATGTTTTGCCAGCGCAGTGCGTATATTTGCTTATCTGTATGAGTGTAGGCCCCATGCGTGCGTTCACGTCTCAGGGGTGTGAGGATGGAGCTGATTGTGTTAAACGGCTGCTTACAGTGAAAACCACAGTGCCAGTTAGAAATGTGCTAAATCTTGCAGCCTTGTGAGTAAAGATATTTAAAGTAGTCCACTCCACAGTCTGCAGTCTGACTTGTTCATTGGTTTGTTAGTGCACACTTCCTAGTCTCCTCCAGCCACCTGAATAAAACAAGGAATATCCATGGCCTTTGTTCCTATTACCATGCAGTAATAATTTTTATGAACAGTGTCCGATGCCACTGATGCAGACCAGAGTGTCTCAACAAGGATTAGATGGATTGTCGTGGATGTTTATGCACAATTTGGTGATCCTCAAAAGTTAAATAATGGCCAGACCTTCCTTCTGAGGTTACATTTGTGGGTTTAAGTAAACTGTTACACTAACTGTGACAATAAATTAGCCCAGACATTCATTTCCTTTTCAGGGTGAAAGCAGCCACTCTGATGAAGCCTTCCGTTTTTCCCTGTTGTGTCACAGTCAGGTCAGAATGCAGCTGGATTTATCACACTTCTTACAACTAATGGCATTTCCATCATCCTCAGCTGCACTTTGTGCTGATTGGAACATGCTAGCAGCATAACATGCAGGTGAATACAGTAATCCCTGCTCAAAATAGGCATTTTCTTTTACTTTTGGAAGTATGTTAGCATGTGGAAAGCAGCTATTCAGAGCAACTCCGTGCCGGAGTGTAGCCTCGTAAAGTTTGTGCGATGACTCACCAAAAGCCACTTGCATGACTGGTGAGTTACTGTGTATTTTCATGAATGGGAGCTAAAGTAGACATCTTAGACATTTAAAACAAGCCTTTGGCTTTGGCTTGGACTTCTTACTTGTAGAGGTTCTTGCCTTTTTAAAGTTTATGACACATGCACTATATGGATTAAAGTCCTGGGCCATCTACACACTACACCTGCAGGAGCAGCTTGGCTCCCAGTGCACCATTTCTGTGCCGATGTTCATGCCAGAGCAGGTTAGGAACTCTGCAGTTATTGAGTTGAATAGAGTATTGGTGACTTTTACTTACTCGGCAACCCCATTCTGTATCTTTACATGGCTGAGTTTCTGTTCCTAAATGCTTCTGCTTTGCAACATGTGACCCACTACTTTTGTCCACCCAGTGTAATCGAAGAGTGCAGCCATAGGAAGTAGTTGATTCAAAGTACCTGAATTAGTCATTGTTACCTATTTGGAAGAGAGGGCTTGACAAGAAGGGCTCAATAGCCCATCCTGTCAGTATGTTTACCATAGGCTGGGTTTCTAAAGTAGGGCTATTAAAACCTTTGCTCTGGCTTGAAGAGTCTTCAAAAGGTCACGTTTACTCCATCCTCATTCAAGTCCACTCATCAATTAAAAACCTCAGACCCGTGACATTTCCATTTCCTCTCCGTCCGTTCTCCAGACCAGTGTGTCACAGAGGGCGTGTTTAGGGGCACTGCCGGGCTCGCACCCAGTCGCGACACCCACTAAGGACGTCCTCAATTAAGACATGTGGAGGCTTGGTGTCACTTGTGTCATTGTGGTTCATGGGTGCACAGTTAAAAACTCTGTATAATCTGTCAGGGGGTTTTGTGGGAGACGAGGAAAGCCAAGTCAAAGTGCTTCCTGAAGATGTCGAGGGGGATGCACCCTTTGGCCTACGGCTCATCAATCTTATGTCTGTCATCTACTCCCAGCGCTCCATTGATGCTGTCAGAAAGGCAGGGAAACGATGCAGCATGCGGTGGCGCTTGTTTGAATACAGGGTTTTCTGTGTGTGTGTCATAGTGAAGAATGGTAAAAAGTGGAAGAAAATGGGTGAGAAACAGCGATGCATTGTGCGTTGACCTTGTTGTTTGTCGAGAGCTCCAAGAGTCATAAAACTGGTCTGAAGTAGTGTGCTATAATGTGCTGGTGAATAAAAATCTATACCTGAGGGAAGAAATGTATTAGAGAATCTAAATATTGGCAGATATCTCCCACCTCACGACAGAATACTGAATAATAATAATAATGAGTGAAACCCGAAAAGAGTGGTAATACACTGTTAATGTTCATGCAGAGCTGAAGCTTTATTTATGTGTTCAGAGAACTAACCATGCTCGTAGTCATCACTGCTTAACATAATCTGATTATTCCTTTATACAGTAGTGTAGGGGGCCTCCATTATAGTAGCTTACCAAGCAAATGCTAATGAATCTGCATATTTGGGTTGATTTAGTTGACCTGGATTCACTCAAGTGGAACATTTATCTCCTTGTTCTAGACAGATTTGGGTGCTTCTCCGGCACTGACAGCTTTTTTTTTTCTTATTGTTTTTACTGATATTTGCTTCAGAGAGAAATCGAAGATCAGTTCTTTAAGAGAACCTGTTGAAACTGACCCCGAGTCACACATTGAGCTTTAGTCAAAACAAGTTAAACATGTAAGCCATGATCTCCACTCCGAGTTCAGAGCTCTGTGTGAATAAAGCCGGCTCATTCGCGTAGGAAGAATTAATTCAGCCCGTTTTTCATTTTGCTCAGAAAAGCAGTCTGAGGGAACCGACTGGAAAGTGCTGTGAATGGAGGCCCACCCGTCTGTTTCAGTGACAATAAGAAGATTTCCACTTTCATTCCTTTGCCTTTTATGAAATCTTTGTTTTCGTGCACTAAAAATAAAAGGGAAATAATTTTCCAGCCGGCTGCACAGCATTCCCAACTGTCTTTATTCGCTATGTTTCATTAGTGATGCGCAACACAAGTGCTGATGGTGCACAAAACTTTAGAAGCGGTTTTAAAAAAATCTGCTCCAGCTGTGGGGGTTTCTGTATTTGACTATGTTCTTTCCAGTGGTTGAATGGATATTTTAAAGAATTGATAAGGATTGTAGAAATGTTTGACTCAAAATATGACACATATGACAGTCAAATATGGTTAAAATCACAGAAACACAGTCCAGATGGAGCAGATGAGTTGAGAATTTTAACTTATAATAGTTTTACAAGGCAGTCAGTGTTCAAGACCACTTAAAAAATGATCAAAGTGTGGCTCCTTGGAAGCAAAATAAAGAAATGAGGGCTGACTCAAAACTTTTGCACAGTCCTGTACACATTTATAGAGGTTGTAGGGGTTCGAGGCTCGGCCGTGACTGATGTCTTGTGGGATTAACACACGTAAAGCAAATAAAATTCAGTGTGGAAGGGCAAATGCTTCATCTTTATTTACCTCTGGTTGTTTGACTAGGAAGACTGAAAAGGAAGTGGAAGAGGAAAGTTATGTAACGCTCACATGTCTTACCTGAGGTGGCTGCTCACTATTTCTTTGCCCTTGCTTATAGCATGGTAACCTGATATCACCATGATAATACAGGCTTAGTGGATATTGAAGCTGCTATATAATTATTTTGTCTTTCTGAGACTGATTATCTACCGTGTGTGTGTGCATGTGTGTGTGTGCTTAGGTTGTGAATATTGCTTCATGTTCTTGTACATGTTCTTTACTGTCAGTATTAATATGCACTGTTTATCATTGTCATCATTATATCTGTCACCATGGTCTTAAAACAACTAACTACATTAAAGCTTCTTCCTCTTGTAGGCTCTCTCACACTGCATAAGTGTCATGTCTGATCTCTCTGTCTTCTTCCCCCTTCCCCTAGCTTGAGAATTTTATAATTCTCTCCGGAGGAAGAGCGTCGCATCCTTTAAGGATTCACAGGTCAGAAACTCTACTACTCCTCCCTCCTCCCCACCCTGTTTGCTGTGCAGACCGACACCGCGCCGCTCGCTGGCCTGCAGGCTTCAACACGAATGCAGCATGCTTCTCCACCCCCCCTCCCCTCCCCTGTAACCACTCTGGGGCTTTATTCACTTTTTTGTTCCCCTTGCATGACCTCACCTGGACAACCTGACTCTGATTTGAATCCTCTTGCTTTTGTTACTCCTCTTTTTCACCCATCATTCCCTGTGCCTTTTGCTCTGAGGCTTGGCGTTTCTTTGCTTTCCCATTCGCACTTCTTCTGCCCTGTGTCTGCTTGGAGGCAAGCTATTGGTCTGTGTTTCCTTAATTACTGTTATCTAATCATGCATAAAGTGACAGGCATTGTGTACACATGCAACTAGCTTTTCACTCTGGCTTTACTCAGGCTCTAGCCCCCGAGACAGTAATTGTCCAGTCATAGCTTAGCTACTGTAACTAGGCACGGCAGGTCTGTCAAGCTTTGAATTTCTCCAAATGCCAAAGCGGTGTCCGTGTGGCTCAAGATAGCGAGAAACTTGGCATCTGAAAGAGTTGGGAGGGTGGCGTCTTTTTTATCAGCTTTCTGAAACTTGAGGGGAGGGGGGAGAGCAGAAGTTTAATAAAAGGACTAAAGAGCTCTGATATTTAAATGTTAGTGTGCCCAGCTCACTACCTTTCTAACAGACTTTCAGTCATGCATTATGAGCTTGTAGGGTTCCGCTTTACATTGTGCTGCTCTTAAATACAGCTTTTTGTGGTCACCACAGAGGAGAGAAGCTGCTGATAGCATAATAAAACAAGTTAGCAGCACATACAGAGCCCTTTTCTCTTGTCTAAGAACCAGTAAAGCAAAAATAATGGTAAACTGTCTGTTTACAGGATGTGTCACTCATCTACATGCGCTTATGCAAAGACTCTGAACACCTGTGGGATGTTTGCTTTTCCTCTCAGCGGTTAGAAGCCTAAAAACATAATGCAGTTTCCATCTGCAGTCATCAGCCTGGACCTCTTTCTCAAACCTTCCACTCACCAAAGATCTGCATTAAAATGGTTGTTTATTCCTGTAGGAGCAGTTTTAAGGCAGAGCTGAGGGTCAGTTTGGTTGGCGAATACACTTTTGCATTTGGTTTTAAGGCCAAAATCAACCAAGTAAAGTCATCTGCATATAATTAAAGTCAGCTGGTTACAGTTTAACCTTTTGAATTGGAGGGGTTTTTTTTGGTTAATCTGCCACTTTCACTGTAAACTGTGTATGTGCTGTGTGAGAATTGAACACTTGACCCAATTCTTCAGGCCAGATCACGAGAAATCGGTGTGAGAGGAGTTTAAAGTTTTACTCTTGGCTTTGTGTTGTTTATCCCTCTCTGTGCTGCGAAGGAAACGGTGAAATTAGTGTTTTATGTGCTGGTGTGCCAAGTTCAGGAGCACACACTGTTAGTGTTGTGGCATCCTGTGGGTGAAGGGGCGAGTTTTCACACAGTACTCCAAAGGAGGGTTTTGTCTCTCCCGGGCCAAAATTACCACCGTGAAATCGGTGCCTGCTGAAGACTGCTTTGAGAGAGGAGCAGAGGAGAAAGGAGTCCTCTTTAAAGGCAGAAAGGATGGGAGAAAATATAGAAAGGTTTTAGTGATGTTTACAGCTCCTTCAAATGTTCCTTGACTGGTGGGAAAACCTTAGTAACTGCAGTTTGGAAGATGGTTTGAGTTTATCTCATCGTATTACTTAACCACTGGGGGAAAAAAAAATGTTGATTTAAAACCCAGCTGCAGAGATGTATTCCTCTCGGGGTGCTGAAGTCACCTGGCCTTGGCTGTTGCTGCTGTTTTTTCTAAACAAACCAAAAAAAAAACCTACCACCAATTTGACTACCATTCACCAGCTTGGGACCGCAAGACCTTCAGCTGGGCTGCCTAAAATAGTCTCACATTATGTGCCCCAAGGACTATCTGGCATCACAGCAGCCTGGAGGAAATTGCATCAAGTGAAAGGTTTATGACTCTACTGAGAGTGGTGGCATCTTTGTGACCTCAAACTATTCACCTCAGCAAGAGTGCCAGCACTTAAATACTTAGATTTCCAGTGCAACATATGAAGGTCAGCATCACATGTTTTGGAAGTTTGATTGTGTGTGTGTGTGTGTGTGTGTGTGTATATTTATATTCTCATTAGTTTGGCATTTTTCGCTATGCATATGTGTATTATTAAAATGAGATTTCCAATTTTGGAGAGCTTTTCATTTCTGTTTTAAAAAATGATTAAAAAAAACCTGAACACATGTAAATAATGACAATAAAGAGCAAATTTTAGATTTATAAGTATATTCTCTTGGTGATCACCGAAAGTTCCCTTTTTCTTTTTGCCAGTACAGATGTCAATAGTAAAACTCCTCCACTTTTTTCCCTCCTTTTAATTAAAAGAAAAAGAGCCTGGTGATTATGTTTTCATGTTGGACTACAGAGGCACATTGAGTACTTGTACAGGGAACACCACACAGTAATCCTTGTTCCTCTAGTTAGCTTACTTCACTTGCCTGTATGTTTATAGGGAAGTTTTTCCAGAACCATGTGACATAGGGAAAGGGCGTGTTGTTTTTAAAAAGCTTGCCATCGGCAGACTAAATATACCCTTTACTGGACCTGACCCCTCATTTGCCTTTGCTGTGGCCACTTTAGGTCGACAGGCTAGCTCAACAGGGGCCCTAAAACTGGTAATTATATAGGAGGGCTTCCATTTTACATCCCCTGTATAGTGTTGCCTTCACACAAGCTCTTTTCCTCAATTTAGACGTTTGGGTTGTTATTGATGGTTCACCTAGAATTTAATTCTACCTTCTTTAACTAAGTGAAACGAGGAAATGATGGATTTTCAGCCTGTTTTGGGTCCGAAATGAGACCTTGTCATCATTCAGCCTGCATGCGAATGGATATAGTGAATGCAGTAGATGCTGCTGGTAATCCTTGATCTTAAACCCACACCTCCCAGTGAGTTCATCCTGGATAAAATAGAATGACTGCTGTATCATCTGTTGCAGTTTTAAGATTATTTTTTTCCCCCTCATATGCCCAATAGTCAGCTGTGCTGCAGAGATCGTACAGCTGTCCGCTTTTCAGACGACTTTATGTTAAATTGAAGGGGCTTTTACTAGGTGGCTTTGTAAGTCTGAGCTGCAGGCTGAAGTCAATCCTCGGTGAAGTCCAGATGGTTTTAACCATAACTACAGTTTTAACTGCTGTGCCGATTTATCCTGAAAAGTTAAGCAAATCGCATCCAAGTTAATCACATCAGAGTAATGCTGCGTGTGTGGGTGTTGGGGGGGGGGTCTGACTGTTTACGACAAAGCCAAATCTTGGCGTGAGAGCCAGCAGTTCATCTTGAATTCTTGGCCAACTAAGTGCTCTGTAAACATAAGCTGGATACGTTGAATTAAGAAAGATTCAGGAAAAATTAGTTACAAGAGCCGGTTTTCTTTGAGTAGTAACTGTGCTCGTAAAGGACAAGTCACATTAACTTGATATACTGGGACAAATTACATTAGTTTAGTTGAGTGAAAAAATACGTATGTGGGCTAAATGTTTAGACAACTAAGTGTGAACAAGTAAACTTCTAATCTTACACTGTTTGTTTGGTCCATGGTTCATTTTGCCCCTCTTCATTTTATGGTGTGAACGTGATCTGACCCTGATGTGTAATACTATTGTTTCATTTAAATAAAGACATTGCATGTATTTAAAGTGCAATATGTTACAAAAAAGGAAAAAGAACACCTGGATCAATAAGATCTTGTTTTTCTGCTAAATCAGTGGTGTAGTCCTTTAAGATGTTTCCCATTAGTGGGCAGGGGGTGGAACATAAAACTGGACTAAAATTTTTTTTATCTGTGATCATCTGATGGAAGCGTAATAGTCAGCTGGAGCTGTAATGCCAGTAGCTTAGCCAGTGCTGAGTCTCCAAAGCCTTGGCCATCTCAGAATGTCAAAATCAGTTCATCAGCCTGCGAGCAAACACAACCCGAACCTCAGATACAGCTGGCAGTGTTTTAAGATGGCCTCATGGTCCCTGTCATGTTTTATAAGAGCAGTTTGATGCTTACAGATGGCATTATCATGTGCACATGTGAGCAAGCTCATGTTTCTGGCACATCTATAGCTAAAACGCCTGTAATCTGTAAATGACATTGAAGCAGACATCTGTCCCCATCAGTGGGCCATCCTTTGTGGGTTCAGTATGTTATTTCAAATGCAGGACCTCTGGCTCACACACTCACTTTTTTTTTTTTTTTAAACAAGTAGCACGACATGTTAGCTTAAAAAAAACAAAAAGCTTGAAAGAATCAGTACATCTCCTCCAGTATTGATCAGGATTTAGTCGAATTTGCACACAGTGATCACCTAAATGGGTCGTAAGGTCAAGGTGTTTCACGGGCAGTAACCTGGGAAGTGTAGTGACGTGGTTTGATCTGTACATGACTACAATTTAGACAGGTTTTTAAGAAGGATGAATTACTAAAAACATCATGCATTGCACTGATCATCTTCTCAATAATTGACAATAACATCTTTTATCCAGCCCCTCGATTAATGTATGCAGGCACATGTGTTGGCAGACACGTGATCGTTACATTGTTACCAGCTGACATAAAGTGATGGGGCAGGTCAATTAGAAAGCCTTGAGTAAAGCCTCTTCAGTATCATGCACAGTTAGTTCTGCGTTATCACCATTCCCACAGCTGGGTGCATAGTGTGCAGATGGCTCTGCTGATTACTTCTGCCAAGGAGGTTATGTGATTGGTTTGGTCGTTTTGTTTGAAAATAGTTAGAAGTGGGCGGAGTTCAGGAATTATTGAAGGGATGCTTAATGATTGTGATCTGAGGCAAAATTGGGCACTTCATGTTTGTATCTTTACAGAAACTTTTAGAATTGAAATAGGAAAAAAGGAGACTTTTTCTCTTCAAGGAAATATGACACTAATTTGGATCCAGATATCCTTCTTGATCCAATGGCTGGCTTCTTGTATGGTGTGCAGAGAGTTTTCAGCCTTAGTGCAGGTTTCCATGATTGTCATGTGGCACCCTCACCAAAGGGATGACCTGTGGAAGTTATTTTCTTAAAAGAAGGTAAACAGCTTAGAGAAAACTGAGCTAAAATGAGCTATTTAGAGCACATTTCCCATTGCACAGTTTGTGTGTGGTTGGGCACATTGGTATTATAGCATCAAACGGAGCAGAAGAAAATGAGTCGCGGCGTTTTGGCATCCTGCGGCAAAAGGAAGAAGAGCATCTCTGTGCATTGATGCTGATGATGAGCGAGTACATGGAAAATAGATCCAGCGAGGGGAAAAAGAAGTGAGGGGTTGGAGCTGTTGGCAGGCGCTGAATGTCCAACTCCTTCACATCGCTCTCGACCGCGCTCTGAATCTTTGCCCCACTGCTCTGCACGCAGGATGCGGAGCCTCTTGTCTGCACTCGGCACAGGAAATGAAGTGGCGAGTGGTGAAGCGTGTCGGCATGCCATTTCATTAGAGGTGTCAGGCTGTTCATCCAAATTGATCGCGAAGGACGAATCAGGATCTTTGCTGACTCAGCTCCGCCTCAGACACTGATCACAACCCCAGCTGTCACTCACAATCATGTGGCAATGAGTGAGGAGTAACTCTCCAAACCAGGACAGGGGAACAGAGCAGGGTTGTTATACTACACAGCAAAATTTCTCTTCAACATACTTCTTGATAACAGAAGTACGCACCTGTCAGTATCAAGTGTCAGTTATTTTTTTTAAGTTTCCCACAGTCTGTATATAAAAGATGGACGTATCCACGATGACGTCATCCTGGTTCATGCTTTAGGTACGTCGTAACTGCAAACCCTTGTGAAAACCAGAGCAGCAACCTGACGTGCACGAGTATGTGCAGCAAAAGTTGCTCCATAGACCAAAAACATTTAAACTGTTAGGCTGTGTAGTTAGGCATTATAACATGGGAGGCTATGGGGAATGACTTACTACTGCAGCTGACTTCAAGTGGCTGTTTGAGGAACTGCAGTTTTTAAACCTGTTCATTAACCTCACTTTTAAACCAGGGAGGTTGGAAGTTGTGTTTTTTTCCCCAAGTGATTCCAATCGCATGTGTTGCTTTCTTTAAAGCGACAGGGCTTATTTCTTCTCCTTTAAGTCTTACTCCGACATTAAAAGTTCACATGCACAGATATGTTCAGCTTCAGTTTCTGTCTCTCTGTCCTCAGTGGGCTGCCTGCCAATATCACTGCCCATTTAGCAGCACAGCGCTGGGAACTCCAAGGCCCCAAGCAGGTGTCAACCTCCCTGCCTAGCCAAAAGAGCAGAGAGGAGAACACAAAAGCCTCAAAGAGACCTGCCAGCATGGTAACAGTCTTAAATATCCCCAGCCAGTATGGCCACTCCTCTAAATCTCAAAGCAGCAGAGAGTTAGCTGCCAGTATGCGCTTTCTGCCACTGTAACGCTGACTCTCAGAGGGGCTTGAAGCTTAAGCTTTGCCCGGAATGGCAATCCGAATAGTGAGACCGATCGAGGGCATCGGGAGTGCACAGATAGTGCTGAATGTATGTGGAGACTTTAATTTATGGATACTGGATACTGGAAATTTTTCAAAGCACAAAAACAAAAAATCTGTGCACCCGAAGTGTTCAGCATGGATTAGGCATTGTTCTATCATCCTTTCACACTGTTGCCATTTCAGTCCTTTTCCATCTATTAAACACAGACTGTCTCAGCTGCTGTCAACCAACAGTTCATGCGTTATCTTAAAGGGATGCTCCCAAAGATCCCGAGCTCGTGTTACCTTTGAAAACGCTGGTTTGGCTCTGAGCTTTCCTCATGGGTAAGCTGCCCTGCCATTTAGACACTGGCAAGACTGTAGAAGAACGGGTTTAGTGGGAGAAGTGATGTCTCGCTCTCTCCTTTCTGTCTCTCTCTGTCTCACTATTCATTGCTGGCTGCACTGCAGTGATGATGTGATGGGGGTGGTGGAGTGGGAGTAGAGTGGAGGCTACTCTCATCTTCAGTAAACAATAGGTCCTTGTGTATTTGACCCCCTCTTTAGCAGAGTGGAGTCCATGGTTATGCCTGAAGCCAGGATGGAATTCCATCTTTGCCAGATTAGGTCGGTGGAAATCTTCTCAAGGAAGAAAAAAAAAATCCTAGTTTTAAGAGGGTCACGGCCTTTTGGGCCATTCGTTCTCATTTAAAACCAAATCAATAATCGGTTATTGTCCTGCCTCTTTTTCCGCAGCTGAGGTGGATTTCATTGATTGTCTGTATGTGCTGCAATGTGATACATCTCCCCTCTCCCCTGGATAACTAATTACTAACCTATATTAGAGATGAATGTGGCATAATGGTGCTAGTAGGTCATTAAATGGTCGTAGACAGTGATTTATGTGTTCTGTGAGCTTACTGTGTATTCTGTCATTTTAGTTAAAAGGTCTAAAATGAGGACAAATGACCCAATAAAGCAGTTAAAAACTTCACCCCCCCCCCAAAAAAAACCCCAAAACAAAATGCGTTTCACCTGAGATTTAATCCTCGTCTTACACGACATCCGATAACTCTTAATCACATTCCTTGCGTGACTACTCCGCCTGCTTTTTTGTTTGTTTGTTATGGTGTGATATGGGTACTTCCGCTTCATTCATCGTGTCGTGATGAAAACCAGAAAAGCCGGCTTTGCGACCGATCAGTTTACTTCCTTAGGAAACTACTGTACAAACCACCTGACCAGCGAGACCCGCTTGCTTTCTGTTTACTACAATAATATTTGCCTCCATTGAACGTAACATGGAAGCAGCACAGGGCTCAGTAAGCAGTTCTCTCCAGTTTCATAAAATCAGCTTCATCAGTGTTAAATGAGAGCAAATGCATTAGTTCAGTTAGTCACTTTCTCAGGTTTTTGGGTTAATATTTATAAGATAAAAGGTTATCTGTGTTCCCTGTCAGAAAGAGTTTGTTTGACCTCAAATGTTCTTTTTTTTTTTTTCTTTCTTTTTGCATGTGCTCTGCAGGGCGGTAAATTCAGCAAACGCTGTGTGTTTTACAAGCAGGATTGAGAACAGATTTAGAGATTTATTTTAATATTTTACTTAAGCTTTAAAGCTTGTGCTTTCTACCCCAGCTTTGCTGCTGACCTAAAACTGTCGTCTTGAAACACGGTTTGTTCAACTGTCGGATATTAACCATTTCAGATAATAATTAAAAAAAAGAATCTCAACAGAAAGACCAAAAGCATGAGACTATCATGCATTATATTCACATGACACAGAAGCAGTGGGTATTATGTCACACCCAAAGCTGAAATTGTGAGACTTTATTTCGTGTGACAGCGTCGGCCACCTGAGGCAGGCCTGGATGCATTTGTATTTGCGTAAATGTCACAGAGCGGCTTAATGGAGCCTTTATCAGGCTCATCCTGAGGTGAACGTATCAGGCGTGCGCTGTTAGGAGGTAGACTGATCACGGTGATCTCCAAAATTGACAAATGAAAAAGAACATCCGTGTGATAAGAGCTGGAAGCTACCAGGAATGTTATCATCACCCGGGTTATTGTCACCATCATCATCACCACCCGGGGCAAACGGATACGCCTGTCTGTCTCGAACAATAACACGGTGCTGAGTGGCACGTCAATCTACACATAACAACAAATGAAAATGTCAGAGTGTAGTTTGAAAATCACACACCACATTCTCCATTAAACTGCCGGATGGGGTGTGTGTGTGCTTTTGTGCTTATTACAAACATGAGCAGGCTTTTTTTCTGCCACTCTGACTTCATATGCAGCTGCTTCACGCAGCCTCCTCCTCATACCTTATTCAACTACACACATCTTTGTTTTTTTGTTTTACGTTAACGCCACATTTTCCCCACAGAAACCAGTTACAAAAAATAAAAAGTCTTTCAGTTGTGCACTGGAGTGGGAGAATGAGGATCAGGTGTTGTGTGGCGGAGTTCAGTAATTTTACTACTGAGTTTACTTCCTTTCCCATCTGGTCCCACCTGTTACACAGTTTTTTTCATGTAACTTAAAATCACTTATAAATGTAATTTAGTGCTGCAGCTAATTTACCTACAAATTATTTTTTCTAATTATTTAATAATTTTGTCCAAAAACAGAAGAAATTGTCCATCTGATTTTTGACTGTTGATTTATGACTTGTTAGCTCTGAGGATGATGAGCCCTGCTAGCTTTCAGCATGAGGGAACTAGATTTGACACCTGTTCCTTTTCAGTGTGTCTCCTGCATGACATGATCTACCTGTAGCATGTGATGAAATGCTTTGTCACTGCGGGCTTTAGTGCGTAACTTTACTCGCTCTTTTTCTGTGTCGCTGCAGAGGAAACTTCACCGTTCCGAAGTTATCAGAGTCGAATATGGGCTTTGGCGTGCTGGGGGTATTTCTGGGGCTGCTCCTGGAGGTTTCCACACACGGGCCCCACGGTGTGCCTCGCACTTCCTGGAGACACCAAGGTAAGCCGTGAATTTCACAATCTCAAAACAAGAAGCGGGAATACACGCTAAAGTTCATTCAGTTCAGTGCACTGTGATCTCAAACTGCACTCTTTGTAGCCTTTTATGATATACCAAAGCTATCTTTTAACTTAATATCTGTATGTCACAGTAGATTACTAACACTTGTTGGTTAATTTTACCTTAACACCCCCTCTCAATCTCACCACGGTCTCTCAAGTGGAAGCGCTTTTTGTCGGACGGAAGCTCTGTTTGCATGCCGTTTACAGAAATAGCTCACGTAACCCTGTCTCTTCATGAGAACAAGCACAGCTCACCCTCTAACCAAGTTTCTCAACCCGCTGGGTCACAGTCACCATTTCAGTCAGTCAGTGAGGGTATTTGCTTTCATCGTGGTAGTGTTTATGACCTGGCACCTGCAACCCGAGCCCACTTGCACCTGGCACAACCATCCAAACACAAACTCTCCCGCGGCTTTCCCATCAATCACAACACAAAGTGAAATGAGAGATTCATTTATATAATGCTGATGCGGAGGACCTGGAGATGCACAAACATGCCTAAATCTGTGACCCTATCAGTGGTTAATGGCTGTATGGATGCACTGTAATGTGATCACAAAAACTGCTGACAAGGTGAGGCTGAGACACGTTTGACCGTGTCTTTTGTAGTGTAAACAGTAACGTGCCCTGATGCATCTGGAATAGGACATTTGTCATTAATGTTATTGTCTTGGACTTTGTTCAAGTCACAAATGACTTGTCCTGCCAATATCACCAGCTGGAAGAGCCCATATACGCAGAAATGCTAGTAAAGTTGAAGGGTTCGGAACAGAAGAGGAAAATGTCGTTCTGTCACCAGCTAATGTTCCTGTTTACCTGTGCACACCTGATTCATTCTCTCGTGTATACTGTTACAGTGGTGGATGCTTGTAATAAAGACAAACAGTTTTTCATATAAAGAGGTCTGCATAGGTGCATCTCTCAAAACTGTCAGAACAATAAAGTTCATTAAACAGTTACTGATGAATAACCTGCAAATAGACAGTTCACTGTTTTGCCTCGGGTCCGCATTCAGCCAAGCTCTCAGCTATGAGGGGAAAACCCCTCCCCTGCTCAGTGCAGCCACACATGCCTGGGTGTGCGACCTAGCCAGTCAGCCAGTGAAATTTGTGCCCTTGGTGATACTGGCAGGTTTTCCATCTTTAGCATGTGGCAATAGCGCGGTGTATATTGTGATCTTTTGACGGTATCTTGTAAGCGGAGTTGAGTTTCTATGAATGTGCTACAAGCGAGCATCTGTTTACATTGTTACTGAATCACAGAAGTTCAAAGGATGGAAAGTTTTACAAGTTAAAAATTCATGGGAAGTAAACAAAGATGGATAAAATATGTTTTTGCATGTTAAACTAGAAGTTCTGAAACTTTAGGAAACACAAAAAAAGTTTAAAAAAAGAAATAGCATGTTAGTAGTTAGCTGTTTGCATGCTGCGCCACAAATGCTTGGTTTCAGAGTATTGGTTGGTTCTGTATCTCGTGTGGAAGGTGTACTCAACATGGCAGCAGTCCTTCTGTTTTTAATTGGGCAGCCAATCAGAAGAAAGTTGGCCTGAAGGGGGAGGTGCCAAAGCAGCTTGTTTCAGATAGTGGTTGAACTGAGAGGCTGCACTGAGACCCAGGATAAAATAAATAAGGATTATTTTGCACTGTGAGTCATGCAAAGCTACTCTGAGTACGAACACAAAGAGCTGGAAAGAAGTATAGGTCCCCTTTAAAGTGCAACTTAAAGCTGTGTTAACTATTTTTGGGCACAAAAACACCATAAACACAATGCTGACGTTTTTAAAGCATGATCAAACATCGAGCAACATTGTTATTAATTTAGAATTGTGTTTCTGGCTCGACAATGGATGAAAGCTCATTTGGTCACCATTTAGCTCAACCACCAAAAAACATCTTTAGCTAGTAAATGCTCAACAGTGGTCACCTAGTCGTCACTAATGTAGCGCAGTGGGTTTTAGTCTTGGTCTCTTGTGACTTAAAGCAAAAGCTGAAAGTTTTGTGGCTTGGTTAATATTTAGTTACCTGCGGGTTCATAACTCCTAGCAGCTGCTACCTACACTACATGTGCTCATTTAGTCATATCAGCTTTAGCTTAAATTCCAACTGCAGGGAAACGCAGTTGATGAGTAAAAAACGAGACACAATGTTTGTGTTTTCTTTGACTGATCAAATGTTTTTCTTTTTCTTTTTTTTTTTTTTTTTTTTAGATTTTTTTTTTTTTTTTTTTTTTGTACTTGTCTTTTTTAATTATTCCCTTTTTTTGCTGT
>VOQJ01032891.1:26879-41719 GCA_015052665.1 Apistogramma diplotaenia | reverse complement strand
CTTTTTCAGATTATACCTTCAATTATTCACATCTGTGTGTGTGTGTGTGTGTGTGTGTGTGTGTGTGTGTGTGTGTGTGTGTGTGTGGGGGGGGGTTAACACGCTGGGTGTGTGTGTGTGTGTTTGGGGGGGTTAATACGCTCTGTGAGTGTGTGTGTGTGCTACCTGGAACAGCGCCACCACCAGGTCAGCCACACAGAGGTTGAGCATGAACTGGTGCAGGGGGTTGTGGTGTCGCCTTCTCCTTAGCAACACCACCAAGACCAAACCGTTACCAAGTAACGCCATCACCAAGATGACCGCCAGCACCACCACCTCGGCCACCGCCAGCAGGGCGTCTCGCTGCCACTCCGTGACATTAGCACCCGTGGGGGCCGTCTCGGAGACCACTGACCAGTCGATGGACGGGTATGTGTCAGTTATCACGGAGACTGACATGCTGGCTGCGGAAGGAGAGGAATTGCAAAGAAAGAAAAAGTGGATGTAAGTGGAAGCAAATGCTACTTAATACAATTTTACTTCATTTTATTTGAACAAGTTTTTTTCTTACAATAAGTAAAGGTTCAGGTAAAAAATGCAGGACCTTTCAGGTGAGCACCGATATCTAACCGTCATCTACAGTGCACTGAACTGCACTCTTTCTAATGACCAACGGGGGGCGAAGCAGCCTCTCCTTTCGAGAAAGTAGCAGCTCTCGGTGTGGCAGTTAAATCCACGCATCGCTCCTCGTGTGTGGCATCAAAACACCAAGGCGGCCACACGTGATGTTACCAGTCTCCTGACTCAGAGGTGCTCTTCCTGTTAAAAGGGAGTTTTTCCTTTCCACTGTCGCCAAGTGCTTGCTGATAGGGGGTCGTTTTGATTGTTGTGTTTACTCTGTAATTATTGTAGGGTCTTTAGATTAGAATAAAAAGTGCCTTGAGGCAACTATTTGTTGTGATTTGGCGCTGTATAAATAAAATTGAATTGAATTGAATTCAGACGAAACCTCCGCATCAGTGCTGGTGGAGGAGGAGGAGGAGGAGAGTCAAACCTTCCTCCAGAAAGTCTCGTCTCTTCTCTCTCTGTATAACCTGGATCACTGAGCTTCTGCACTGATGTCATTGAAAGGGCGGCAAAAACTGTTCAATCATCTCTTCAGCCTGGCTGCACCGGCTGCAGGTTACAAACACTGAAGAGGGGCACGACGATGTGATGTCACTTCTGGCATTCATCACTATTTTAGAAGACAACAATGGTGGGTGCAGAAGCTGCTCGAGGCATCGCAGTAATGGGTGATGTGACTGTTGCAAGTCATCCTTCAAATACGGGGTATTATTGCTTTTTAGGAACTTAAATGCACATACCTCTAAAGTCAACCAAAGTCGATATATTCCACCTTTCATTAAGTCCGTTAATTTTTGATCGCAGGTTTTGATTTCACGTGTTTTCAGTCACTATAAAACGTTTTGTTGTTAAATCCTTGGATTTGATTTAGTTCCGTATCAGGTTTTGGGGAAGTCTCTAATTGGCAGTTAGTTTGTAGCGCTGATCACTGGAGACGGTCGAACAACAGGGACCTTATTACCGCCTTCACACTTGCTCTGAGGGGCCCTCTCTGCATGCCTCTGCGATTGTGTGTCTGTGTGTGTGCTGAACTGTGTAAGCGTCTGCGTATACACTGCACATCTCTGTTTCACAGTTATCTTTGTTTTTCTTAAAGCGCCCTCTGTTTCTTTTCCTTTTTATATGAAACTGACCAGCTTCACGTCTCAGGTCTCATGTTGAGGCTGTAACAACACAGAACAGCTGCCGTTGTAAATGTAAACAATGAGCCGAGGAGGCTCCTGAACCATCCCACCTCTCTGAGGTCACTTACAGGGTCTGATGAGGATTCAGACCTTTGCTCTGGCGCAGATTAAATTAGCATTGCAGACAACTGCTCTCATAATGTGATCCGTTATTTAACATCAATAAGTTACGCCAAACACCGGCCATGTTTGCTTCGGAGTGCCTCAGTGCCCCAGCAGATGGGCTGGGAAGAAGGGCCAGAGAAGAAGGATGAATGGATTACTGATTATTGTGCCACATTCTATTATGCACAGTTTGTCTTTCATCTCTCCAACTGCACTTTTGCACCTTTAAAGCATCACTGCAGGCTGTCAGACTGTGGCTGATTCTGTCTGAGTTTATTACTACTTGGCAGCCATCCACTGATAAAATGCCAGTGCCTCCTTGTCCTTGTGTGTTTCTTAGCTCCAGGTTTCTTCAAGTTTATAGTTCTCAGTTCCTTGTTGTATTTTATGTTCCAGGTTTCGAAGAACCTGCTGTCAGCCATCAATGAACGGCTCGCTTTGAGTGCAGCTCTGTCTGCCTTCCACACTCTGAAGCGTGTGCAGGACGTGACAGGGAGACCACGTAATGACTTCAGTGACGAGCAAGCTTTTTGTTGAGATGATGATGGGTCACGAAAGCGAGCTCGAGGAAGCGCTGCACTGTGACTGTTATTCGGCAGACTCGACATGAAGCACACTGAGGCTGGACCATCACAGGTCGTCCACACAAAGATCATCTGACTGACGGGATTGTTCTGTATTGCAAAACTGCATTAGATGAGGATTTAGCACGGTGTCATTTATGATCCAGTGCACACCAAATCCCTCAAATATTTCCATTATTTGAGCTGCTGATGAGGTCGTCATCAGTTCATCAACATTAGGAGGCGAAGACCTTGATATGGGCGTAACAGAGCAACATCCTTTTGACTGTTCACTGAAAAAAGTGTGTTTCCGGGGTATTTGACATGTTTCTGTAGTCAAGCTGTCATCAAATTGTGACCCTCGTTTCTTGCTGTGGTGTCTCTGGGCCGGGGGCAGCAGGTTCTCCTCAATCTAAGTAAGACAACGTGGACTCAGCTGTTTACTCGGAGCATGTTTACTCTAAACAGCCCCAATTAAACCAAAATGATCTCTCACAAGGCACTACGATAAATGACTTAAACGCCACACATAATTAATAAATGAGCTAATTAATAATATAATAACCTTGGCTGGTGAATGCATAGCTTACATGACACAGGCACATCTAAATGTATGCACCATATTAAATTAAAAGAATCCACAGCTGTATTTCCAGATCTAACTGTCCCTTAATGACAGTGCGGTGATGCAGAAAACTCAATTAATCTTTACCAGACTCCACTCCTGGTTTTGATATAGACTTTATTAATATGGAGCTTTTTCAGTTTAGTCAAACTGCTGTGCTCAGTGCAGCCTGTGTTACATGTTCTGCAGCACTACAGTCGGGGGTTCCTCAGTAACATCAGGTGTTCTGCTGCCAGCGGGCAACCATCAGCATACCAGAGTGCTGCAACACGCCGCCATTAACCATCAATATCCCACATGCTAATATCTCAGAGCATCAAATACAGCACATCTTTTCATCCCACCCTTTACTGCACTCCTCTACAGCTCTGAGGATAAATGTCTGCTTTTCTTTCACAGCGTTTAGCAACATTATTAGTTTTGATATAAAACGTGATTTTCCAGTTAACTGACCGAACTTGCAGCTGCTTTAATAATCGCACCTGTGGCTGAATTTCTAATTTCATTCCAAAATTTTACAATTAAAAAAAGAATCAGCAGATTAATCGTCAGTTAAAAAATGATCATCAGTGAATAGAAAACGATTTAAACGAACTCCAACAGTGAAGTTCTGCCTCGACATGAATGCGCACAGCAAAATAATCTGCTGTACGAAAACCTTTGTTTCTAAATGGAGCCCTTCCATTTTTATCACACAGACTTACTTAGTAACCTCGTTACTGCAGGGCTTCGTTACCTAAGTGAAGGTTTTCAATAATTCCTCCACTGGTTATATAATAAAAAGGTGCAGACTTTTCTTTGCGCGCTCCTCTTCCATGTTGGAATGAAGCGACTAATCTGGCAAAACGAGGTGTTTCCGGATGCAAATATTAGTCTGCAGGTGCAAAAGTGTTTTGCATTCAGCCAGAGGTGACGGTTTGAAAGCACGACACTATACAGTCGGTGCATTTAAATCAACAACTGAGCAGCTGAGATTGTTGAAGATTGGACACCTGCTTTATATTAAGGGTTATTTGCTCTTTGCTTATAAAATGGCAAAAATCATCAGATTTTTCTTTGTTTTCTCCCTTTTCTGAGTTGCAGCTGGAAAATTGTTGCTTATTCTGGTGAATTTAAATCTTTCAGAGACGTAAATGTTTCAGTCGTCAGGCGAGAAAATGTTTTCCAAGGGTTGGAATCACAAACGGAGAAATCCCTTCAGCCCCAGTTTGTTGACATCTTTCAGCTCTTTTAATCCTATTAGAAGACTGGACACCTGCCGCTTAACATCTATTCTTCTTTAGTAGAAGTCACAAAGCTAAACTCGATCTATTCCATCCTCCTTTGCAGTCTTCTGAGGGGATATTTACCATTCTTGACCAAAACAAAAGTGACAAAAAGCTGCTTTTTACAGTATCTCCCTCTAATAATTCCAACCCTCCTGCAGTGTGATATAAGAGGTTTCAGCTGCCTCGCTAAAATTAACATTAACATGCAGATTTTAATTGCACAGGAAACAGAAAAATGTGAGGAAAACCGGGAGAAAAGGCAGCCGACTCACCTCCTTCTCAGCGTCCCGTGAAGCATCTGCAGGAGCCGGGACAACCTGATCTGCTGCTGAACACACTAGCCGCATCCATGCTGTGTCTGCTGCATGTGTGTGTGAGTGTGTGAGTGTGTGTGTGTGCGCTCATTACACTGATGGTGACCTCTGGCAGCTCTCTGCTGTCTCTCCTCTCGGCTTTCTCGACTTTAGGAAAAGTGGGAGAGGAAGAAGTGAGCGAGCGGAGGGGGGTGAGAAAGGACGCTGTTTCCGGGCAGCGTTGGTGAATTAATGCGATTTCTTCCTGATTACTGATATTAAACATGTTGCTGTTGGCCCTGCTTTTGATCCGCCCCCAGAGCAGATCATAGGGAACATGCGCCAGCAGATGAAATGAGATTTGCTTTATTAGGCTTCCAGGATGATCAAAGACCCTCCGTACGCACAAACTAATATGCGTACGTGTGATTTGGCATCGGCGGGTGGTCGAGAGGGGTGGGAAGAGGCGGGCAGAGAGAGCGTCAGATGTTGTGACAGATGGGAGCTCAGGTTTTTGGAGAGAAATGAGAAGGCAGCAGCAACAGAAGGAGAGCTGTCTTTCTCAGAAACCTTTTTCCCTCTCACCCCTGCTCC
Source organism: Apistogramma diplotaenia (assembly GCA_015052665.1). Lineage (NCBI taxonomy): Eukaryota > Metazoa > Chordata > Actinopteri > Cichliformes > Cichlidae > Apistogramma > Apistogramma diplotaenia. The sequence continues at coordinate 36,481 of VOQJ01032891.1, read as the reverse complement.
GATGTTTTTCCCTCTGCATTCCACTTCCCTCTCCCATCCCTCTCCCATCCCTCTCTCATTCCTCTCTCATTCCTCCTCTCTCCAGCGGGGCGCTAATCTGCTTGCTTCCCCTCGATTGCCCCCTCATTTGGAGAGGCCTCTAATTATCGAGGGGCCCGCAGAGCGACCTTAAACTTGCAGCTTGTTGCTGCTCTGCTGTTTGTGTGTAAACTGGTTTCTGATGTCTGTTAAGCAGTAAGCGTGAACAACAGAGCTTTAATTAGTTTCAATTTGAGCATAAATTGGTGGTGGTGTTGGAGGACAGTCAAGAGAAAGTGTTTTTTTGTCTGCAAATCTACCTGCTGTGCTCTGTTCTTACTGCAGAAATGTATCCTTCCAAGGCGGGTCATGCACACTGAAATCTCACAGCGTGTGCCAGTGAGCTGGCTTCCTGCATCTTCCAGAAGTGATTGTAAAGTCCTTGTTTGTGAATTCTACTCTTTCAGAAGTCGGCCACTAACAGCTACAAGTGTCGCATTGTTTGCTTCCTGTCTCATCGGATTTCAGTCCAGATTGATCTCACAGGCCTGAGGCGCTCAGGCTCAGGTTTTTACCCATTTCAGTTTGTATTGTTGGAAGTTATCCAAACAAATATATATATATATATATATATATATATAATAAGTGTGTGATGCAAAATGACAGAGATTCCTTGGTTTTTGCACGCCTTTGGAATTATGACACTTCATGAAAAAGCACCTCGACACAGGCGGTTTGGTGTTTATCAGTGTGGCGGATTTTATTCTTCATTTTTGATATTTAATTAATAACAATTAGGAAGCATCAGAAATGCAGCAGGAACATGGAGCTTTGAGTTTCACTGGTGTTATCAGCAGTTCGTGTTGGAAACCAGCTAAATAAATAATATGGGGCCGGGTCGATGGAGACAGACGGCTCTTAAATGCTCCAGGCAGACCAGCCAGGTGCTCCTAGTTGCTCCGCCTACTAGGAGACCAGAAAGAGGACGCATTTGTATATACCTGTAGGATGCCCCCCCCCCCCTCCATAGAGCCCCAGTCATTCTGGATGCACCTTGAGTAGACATTTTTATTTATTTATTTTCTTCAGTCAGCTGTAGATAAAAGATGGACATACCTTCTGATGTCTTAAACCTGCAGTTTATGTACTGACCAGTAGGGGGCAACGCCTAGTCGTAAAAAGGTTTCCAATAGACGTCACAATCCTGGGAGAGGGCCCAGCTTTTTCTTCTCTTTGGAGCTCCAGTTGTGTTTTCCTGTTTGCTGTTGTTTCTATATCTGAGCTCCTGTCTTGTGTTTAGTTATTGTTGTCTTAGTTATCACTGAGCTCCCTTCGTTCCGGTCTCCCCAGCGTCTCTCTCGTGTTCGTGTTTTATTTCCCCTGTGGTGTGTCAAGGTCACGTGTTTGTCTCCGTATGGTAATTTCCTGTTTTACTTTGATAGGTCTGTGTGCCTGGTGTCTAGTTTTGCTTCCCCTGTCTCGTCGTTAATGATTAGTTTCACCTGTGCCCCCACCTGTTGCCTGTTTGATGTTTACGTCTGCATCCTTGGGTTGAGCAGTATTTTTTTGTTTCATGCAATAAGCACCACGATTCAAGGAACACCAGGTCATCTTTATCTGTGTAGATATATCATAGTACTGATATATATTTCTGCTTGATACAGAGGGCTTTTTAAGCCACTGAAGCCTCACAGGAAATAAAAGCTGTGCAGATGTTACAACTTCAGTCCAGTCTTACAATCAAACGTATTTCCTGTTATGTGTTTATTGTAGTTCAGAGCTTCTGAGCCGGTAAAGTCCAACATCATCCCTCCTGTGTGGTTTCTAGCTACTCTGCGTGCGAGGTCCAGCGCGCTGAACAGCATCCATGATGGACTGGACGACTTCAGACGTGGAGCCCTGACCTCCCAGATCAGCAGTGTGCAGCTGGAAAACAAAAGAGATAACCCATGTAGAGCACGCATTATTAAACACATCCACAAATGTTACCGACACGTGGCTTGTTACCGGCAGCCTGTGGTCGGACCGTACCCTGGTGTCGGTGACCGTGGAGAGGATGGCTCTGCGGATCATGCTGGCGTAAGCGTGGAGCTTCAGGTGATCCAGCAGCAGGCAGGAGGCCAGCAGCATGGCCGTGGGGTTCGCGCTGTTGCTGTTGGCGATGCTCTTCCCGGTGTTCCTGGTACCCTGAACAGAGGAGAGGACGTTCCAAAAACCGGGATGTGCATTAAAACACTGCTGCAAAATGTCGCACAGATCTTATATCCTGATATGGAGTTTTATCTGGATATCATCAGGGGAGGCTGGAGTGAACGTGCACTCAAATGCAGACATAAAAGTCAAGGTTTCGTGGCTTCATTGAAAAGCCAGCAGCCAAAGTATTTAGATTACAAAATGGTGAAAAATCCAAAAAAATCAGCTGCTGAGGGCAGTTCTACATGTGCCACTTAGCCACGAACTTCCTGTCCACCCAAACAAAACCCCACTGAAGACCAGACATCTAAGAAACACTCACAGTTCAGTGACACCAATTAGTGGAGGTGAGGCCTAGCAGACGGTGATCGGCTACAGTGCCCTGCGTCATAAATCAAAGCGGCGCCCTTTTTTTAAATAAGGGAATTCAATTTGAGAGACAGCCTGCCTCACCGTCTCAAACACAGCGTAGTTCTCTCCATAGTTGGCTCCAGGCACCAGCCCGGGTCCACCCACCAATCCAGCGCACACGTTGCTCACAACGTTGCCATAAAGGTTAGGCATGACCATCACATCGAACTGCTGAGGCCTGGAAACCAGCTGAGAAACACACAAGGAAGACGAAGACGTTAACCCAGAGATGTCAGGGAGAAACTCAAGTCTCGGGTTGAGAATGTGAGCTGCACGATGACACCGAAACCACGCGACCAAATGGTCCTGCGTGGACATGCCTGCATAGTTGTGTTGTCCACAATCATGCTGTCGAAGGCGATTTCAGGGTAACCGCTGGCAACCTCCTTGCAACACTCCAGGAAGAGGCCGTCGCCCAACTTCCTGTTCCGAGAAAACGCACGAAAGATGAGCGTAAAAATGAATTTATAATTAAACAGGTTGATTTGTTAGAGGCTTCGAGACTGACATGATGTTCGCTTTGTGTACAGCGGTGACTCGTCCACGTCCTTTCTCGCGAGCTGTCTTGAAGGCGTAGTCGGCGATTCGCAAAGATTTGGTCCTGGTGATGATCTTCAGACTTTCCACGACGCCCGGTACACTCTGCACAGGGGCAGCGGAGAGGAAACAGGTCGATTCATTAGAGGCCCACTGAAACAAATGAACCACATCACACACACACACACACACACACACACCTCGTGCTCCAGGCTGCTGTACTCTCCCTCCGTGTTCTCCCTGATGATCATGATGTCGATGTTTCTGTGGCGCGACCTCACTCCCGGCAGAGACCGGCAGCGCATCACGTTAGCGTAGAGATCCAGAGTGGTGCTGCAGAGAGGAAGAGGTGAGGGGTGCACATTCACAGAGAGCCCAAACTCTGTAACACAACCTGTGTTTACTCACCGCAGGAGGTTGTTTCTGGACCTGTAGGACGGCGGCAGGTTGTGGTTGGTCTCAATGTTTCCTAAATAAACGTATTTATGACTTTTTACTGATCTGTAATTGGGTGTGACTGAGTAAAAGGGTTAAACCATCAAAATTTTCTGCCCATATTTATGGAACATTTCCCACGAGTACCTTTGAGCGCGACTCCGTTGCGTCTGATGGCCATTATGGCGTTAGTGATGTCATCGTCTGAGGTCTGAGCCGAGTCCACGTTCACAACCTCAAAGTCCACGGGCACACAGCAGAATCTGACAGTGGACACGGATAAAGAATCAGTCAGCGGGTTAATTTTAGCACTGTGTGTGTGTGTGTGTGTGTGTGTGTGTGTGTGTGTGTGTGTGTGTGAGTAAAGTCTTACCGGAATAGTTCACACACGTGTTTGGCCAGCTCGGGTCCGATACCATCTCCAGGAATTAGAGTCACAGTGTGTCGTCCTCCGTACCGAGCAGGTGGAGGCTACAATGCACCCTAAGAAACAACTGAGAAGACTCTACTGGACACACAACTGGACACACTGTCACTCTGTTATGTGAGACTGGAATCTTACGAGCGTCCATACTCACCATGGTCTTGTGTGGGTGGACGGAGGAAGGAAGGATTCAGACAGAGAGGGGAGAGAAAAGAGGACAAAGAGAATCACAGTGGGGTCATAGGAAGGTCACACAGTAAAGGATGTTCAGAACTTACAGTGTAGGTGGGCTTGTGTGCTGTTGCCTCACGAACCTAAAGAGACCAAGAAAAATGGTGGTTACCTGCAGACAAAATGAGCATTAAAAGTGATAAACTGATAAATAATAAATCGACTTTCAAGTCTCTCAAGGTTAAATTAATTACCTGAATAATAACAAGTATTTTCATTTTGTATTATTCTGCAATTATTTTTCAGTCATTGTTATAAAAAGTATCAGAAATGTAGAAAAACTATCAAATCGTCATTTTTTTTAGTTTATGCAGTGGGCTGTCAAACCCTTTGCACGGAGGGTTGGAAAGAAAAATGATAAAATTTTTGAATGTTTCTACACAACCCAACCTGAAGCGTGCAACAATACTCACTGCAAATACATTTAATTAAAAACATATAAAACTGAGAAAATACATACTGCCTATAACATTAATGTCACAGCAGTTTTCACACTTTGCAAAGAAACCTGGAAGGCTGGTCTGGACCATTTGAAGGGTCTGTTCTGGCCCCCGGCCCATATGTTTGACACCACTGATCCATATGCAAATGAATAAAATAAAGCATTAATGTTCTGTTGGTGAAATTTTAGGACGTTTGGCTGAATAATGTCTTCAGATTAGATTCAAGGGTTCTATTAAATATCTTGGCTATGGCGAACGCTTTCAGTTGTGACCGTTATTCCAGAAGCACATTTGCGATGTTGGACAGGAAGGCCTGGCTCACAGGCTCCACTCTAATTCCCTCAGGTTGAGGTCAGGACTCTGTGCAGGCCAGTCAAGTTTTTCCCAAACTGTTCCCACAAAGTTGGAGCATGAAAGTGTCCAGACTGTCTTGTAATGCTGAAGCATTAAGAGTTCCTTTACTGGAAGTGAGAAGCCTAAACTTGGCACAATGCAGTCAGACAGGTACCGTTCCCCTGGTAACCACTGAATCCAGACTCCAGATGGAGAAGCATGGTTTTTCCAGAGACAACGTCTCCACTGCTCTAGAATCTGTGGCAGCATGCTTCGCACCACCACCATTGCGGTGGGTGATGTAAGGCTTTGAATGCAGCTGCTCGGCCGTAGAAAACCATTCCGTGAAGTTCTCCACGCACTGTTCTTGAGCGAATCCCTCCACATGAAGTCCGGGGTCTGTAACGACTGACTGCAGAAAGTTGGCGACCTCCGCGCACTCTGTGCCTCAGCATCTGCTGGCCCCGCTCGGACCACTTTACTGCTGAGTTGCCGTCGTTCCCAGTCGCTTCCACTTTGTTATAATCCCACTAAAAGCCGACTGTGGAATATTTCACGACTGGACTTGTTGCACAGGTGACCTCCTGTCACGGCACCACTCTGGAATTCACTGAGCTCCTGAGAGCGACCAGGTCTGTCACTAATCTTTGTAGGAGCAGTCTGCATGCGGGGGCTTGGTCTTACACACCTGTGGCCACGGAGGTGATCGGAATGCCTGGATTCAGTGACTTGGATGGGTGAGTGAATATTTTTGGCAGAATAATGCATGTTTGAATTTCCATCTCACACTAAAACGATCCGTGAGAAGGCTCTGTCACGTACCGGGATGTGAACACGGTGAGTGGAATGTTGGCATTGCTGTACCTGTTAAATCTGCCCGAGTAACATCAGCCGTAAAGGAAACACACGAGCACGGACTCGCGGCCCTTCGCGGCCTTTGAATCATTTATGACTTTGCAGCGGAAAGTTGGAGTATCGGCTTACAGCTGGCTGCAGGAACGGGAGGAAAGCTCCTCAAAACGCAGAGAAAATGTCAAAAGTTGACGCGAAGTGAGCGCTGACCTTGTGGTGCTGAACGGACAGCGACACAAACCAACCAACTAACTAACCAGCCGTTAATCCGCGCGCACTGCGCTGCTCGGTGACGTAAACCCGTGAACCTCAAAGCTGCTCAACAAGTAGCTGCATCCGCTGCTGCTGCTGCGCTCCGAGGCTGCTCCTACCTGCGGTGACAGGTGGCTGAACAGCGGCTTCAGGACTCCGGACAGAGGGCGCACCGAGCGGGCCGTCATGTTCACGCTCCCCGCAGATGGACGGAAACCAGGAAGACACGGGGACGAGCCGCGCAGTCACGTTAATCTCTGTTTCACACGTGGGCGTAGGTTTTATTTGAGCCCTGCGGGCAGGAGCGTGTCCAGGCTTTGTAAATGGGGCGGCGCAGGAGGCTCATACGCAATCAGAATTATTTTTTAAAGAAATTAAACAAAAGCACCGGAAAACTGGCAGGAAGTTAACTGAGTTTTAATGATTTCATGTGCACAGACATGCCTCAGTAAGCACTGACGTAGTTACTGGGTTAGGGTTAGGGTTAGGGGTGAGATCAGCTGCAAAGAAGGTGCAGCACCAAAAACCTCTTGGTGGTTGCTACGGTTGCCTGCCGTTTTTCACTTTTGTCACTCAATAAGTACTCACCCATCAATATTAAACTTGAGAAAGTGTGCATTCTAATGCTTGCCTTTGAAATAAAGGTTATGCCTCAGAGCTGCAGCCAACATCTGTGAAAAGGTGAACCTGTTACTTTGAAGGTGCATGGTCTCCGTTGTCAAAGCTGGGCAATGTTTGGAGACAAGTCACCTCCATGAGAACTACAGGTGACAAGGTGGTTTTGCCAAACAGCTGGAGAATACATATTTCCCCTTAGCTGCAGGTGGGTCTCTAGGGAAAAATAGGGCTCACTGACTGATCTCTAGGTCAGTGTGACTGGAGCTTTAGCAGTCCTTTTCTCAGCAACTACCATCAACTTCCAGCAATCACTTGCAGCCGGTCAGGGAATACTCTTTTACCCACGACTGGTGGTTCCCAGATGGTTACAGACCAGTCTCTAAGCCTGTGTGACTGTGGGCCTTATTCACTTGTTCCTGCATTGTCAGCAGCAGTCACATGTCTGCAAAACCTAAACCGTTTGGTAACCAGTAAATATGTTTCATTTTGCTGAGCAGTAGAAGTAAAAAATATCAATCAAATATCCTTTTTAACAGTTCACTAAGTAAAAGAGTTAAAGAATGGAGGGCAGTGAATCCATCAGTGTATCCATTTATTATACAAATGTTCTTACACAACATAAAACACAATTTATCATTGATCTAATCAGATAAGATATACTTTATTTATCCCAAAAGTTGGGATTTTTTTCCATTACAACAACTAAAAACACTGTTAAAAACATGCTACTTGGTTTTATTTCATTCTTCTGTTTTCCCTCTATGTATAGAATGTATAAATATTTATCTTTTAAATTTTTTTTTAAATTTGAAACAATAACACACGGCCATCCCAAGGAAAATATAACACATACAAACAAAAACTTATCAGTTCACATGATCATACCTGCTGATAACAATATACAAAAATATATCATGTATACTGACTTGAAACATAGATCACTATTAAGACCAATAAACACTTCAAGCATAGGAAAATTAAACTATAATTGAGGTCACATGCAATAAATGAATAAATACACATAAAAGTAATTAAAAACATAAATAAATCATTTAATTTAGACGGCAAATATGCATAAATAACTTTAGATTTATCTTTTATTATCTGCCTTGTTTTTTCCACCAATAACCCACTTTCCGTACGCAGCCACAAGGAGGCGACAAACTCACAGAGGTTCAGGACAGGTGGGACAGCCGCGTCCTACCTGTTACACTAACGTAACTGACCGTGTGTAAAAGTACCACCAATTCATATTCAACCGTTTTCTTTTCGACAGTTTTTAACCCTAAATAAAATGTGTTAAGATATTTACAAAGGTGATGATAGGTGCGCCAGTATTAGCCATGTAAAACAGCAGCTATATTGGGGATATATTTGGCTTTTTTTGTGTTATTATTTAAGAGGTAAAACGTGGGTCTTCACATTAAAAGGACAAAAATTCACCTCTGTACTTGATTCACTTGTGGACCACTTGGAGAACTGCTGCTCCCCAGCTTTTTAATCCTCATACAAACCGTCGCTGGCAGTTGTAGTTTTTTCCTGTTTGCCGCCGAGTGTGTTCTGGACGGACGCGCCGTCATATTCGGACTACAACTCCCATCGCTCCCCGCGCTCGGCCGCGCCTCCCTCCTCGCCTCCCTCCGCCTTCCCTCCCACTCCACTGGGCCGCGAGGAAGTCGCAAGATGGCTGACATCGCTTGGAAGTAACGTTCCCCTCTGCAACATGAAGCCGTGAGCGTGGAAGAAAGCGAGGGAGGCACCATCGGGCTTTTATTTTTATTTTCTTTTAGTTACTTTTCTTTTCTTTCGTCAAACATCCATCTCATTCCGCGTCGTGTCCGCCCCGGACCAGGTCTTCGGGAGTTGACGCGTCAAATCACGCCGGGGACCCTGCCAGCAGCAGCTAGCAGCTTAGCCACAGTTAGCAAATATTAGTGCAGCCAGACACGCTGCTCGTTAGTTTGTTGTTAATTTTTAAAAAATTACACCGGTTGTCCTACACGCTGATGCTGCACACGTGCTGAAATTTCCCAAGCCAGTGCCGAATAAATGTGAACATTTTCATCAAAAAAAAAAAAAGCTGCTCGGTTTAACATCATGTCCGCGAACTGGCCATCCAGCCTGTGCGTTTGCTAACTAAAAAGCGCAGTATTGCATCTGTTTCATGTGCACCAAACAGCGGGATTTTCTTTAGTTTTGCAGACATTTCTCGGCAACGTCTACCACCTCGCTGCATTTCCGTTACTCGTTGCCGACTGCATTTTGGAAGCTGGTCGTGTTAAAGCCAAATTATGGGAGCAGGAAACGTGTTGAACTTTTTCTGGTAGGTAGGTAGGTAGCTACACTGGCCTTTTCTGGCATCTCACCAAAAATCCACAGGGATGGACACTAAACTGAGCACCCTCGACCAAAACTGACAAAGAAAAATTGGCACTTCGGTATCTCGGGATAACTACCAGACACGCTAGTGCATGGTGACTCGCCGTACTAGTCGGCGTGGTTGCCAAGTTGTTTAACAGGGTTAACTAAACTACAGTTTTGTCACTACATCGGAGACCAGTTAGCTTTGCCCCGGAGTGCACAGCTATCTGCAAGTCTCGCCCCACAACACGTTACAAACACGGCGTACAGGACGTATTCAGAGCCCGCTCCCGGCCAGACGCACCGGCTCAATAACACCGTCATGGGAGTCCAGGGCTTTCAGGAGTACTTGGAGAAACGGTGTCCCGGGGCCACGGTCCCCGTGGACCTCCTCAAACTTGCCCGTACCGCGGCCCGCCAGCCCCCTCACCATCATCACCCACACCACCACCCACATCACCCCGGGCCCATGCCTCCCCCGCCCCCGCCTGCCA